>OVAV01000759.1:0-13884 GCA_900406375.1 Iberis amara | reverse complement strand
TTTTTCGTTTTGACAATTTGGATCCTTTACGGATTGTTTGGTAAAGGAAAAGGACCAATATCTATGCTTGTCTAGTAGTATTGAAATCATCTAGTTTGTATTCAATGTTGGATCATGTTGTTTTGTAAACTTTGTGTTGATTGTAATGCATTGTCTTTGCATTGTCTTTGTATTGTCTTTGCCTTTAGTAATGAGTTAGTGTTTGATTGTTGATGTTGGATTCATGTAGTTTCTGTTGAACCAAAAACAGAATGAGGCAAAACAGAATGAGACATAAACATTAGAATGAGACAGAATGAGTATTGAACCAAAAACAGAATGAGAGACAAAAACAAAATGAGATATAAAACAGAATGAGAAATGAACATTATAACCAAACATAAGGTTCATTCCAACAAAATACATCTTTTGTTTTAACCAAACATAACATCATAAAATTCAAAACATCATGTTCTTGTGTTTTACACAAACATTAAGACATGAACACTGAAACATTCTTACACAAAATACTAAAAATCCATGAGACTGGTGACAATCTAATTTGAGAAATTAAACCATGGTTCCTAGTCTTGAGAGGTTGGTGGTTGTGAGCCTGATGGTTGAGATTCTGGTCTTTGAGAGCTTGGTGGTTGTGAGCCTGATGGTTGAGATTCTGGTTGTTGTAAGCCTTGTCCAAACAATATGTTCTTTGGTTCCTACAAATACAAAATCAATATCAATACAATCAAAGACACAATATCAATATAAGCAAAGACATACATGTCCTTTCCTTGGACGACACCTTGGTCTCTTGGGTGGATTATCCACAGCCTCATTAGTGCATCCAGCACAATTATGACCCTCTTGCTTGCAATTAGAACATGTCATAACTCTGTGTTGTCTTGACAATGATGTCCTACTTGAAGATGCAGTCTCATATCTTTCTTTCCTCCTATCATGGTTGTTAGGTCTTCCAGGGTTACCTTTTCTCCAAGGAGGTGGCAAAACAGGTAATCTATTAACCCTAGGCCACATACTCATTCCTTGGACAGGTTGTATACCATCCTTATAAGTCAACTGCCATTTTTTTGCTGTGTACCAATCACTCACATAGTCTTCAACCATTTCTTTCTTTCCTATTATGACAGAAGCTGCATGTACACAAGGTATACCTGTCATCTGCCATTTTTTACACCCACATGTCCTCTCATTCTCATTCATATCTACACAGAATTGATCATTACCAAGCTGAATCTCATGCTTGTTGTTCTTGGCCATCCATCTCTGACAAAACTGAGACCCTGCTATCATCTTCTCTATCTCATCATGAGCTCTTTTAGTGGATTTAGTTTTCAAACTCCCAGCAAGTACATATCTCTTCTGATTACGTACCATACACTGCCTCCTAATATCCTCTAACATTTCTAAAAGAGGTTTCTTCCTAGCGTGTTTAATTGTTCTATTGAAAGACTCACTAAGGTTATTTAAATTATCATTGCAAGTTGTGTCTGTTCTAAAGAAAGCTCTAGACCATGTCAAAAGTTGAGTTTTTAACAGAGAATCAAATGCACCTGGATTGTAGTCTTTCAATGCTTTCATATGAACTGCATATTCTAGTGGTATAACTTCTATCAATCTTCCAGAACATACGTTGAAGCACCATGTCATGGCTGTTTCTCTTCCAATTATCTAAAATGTGTTTACAACATTGCCTATGTTCAGCTTCTGGCAATACAGTGTGAATATCTTTCACCAACCCCTACATATTTAAACATTTTACATCATAAACTGTTATGAATTTAACAAAGGAATGTAATTTCAAAGTTCCCATACTAACCGATTGTTTGTCTGATATAATTGCCACTTTCTTTCCATCTCCAAGATCTAAATCTTTAGCTAACATCTTCATTAACCAATCCCAGTTATCATCATTCTCAATCTCAATACATGCCCAAGCAATGGGAACAATCCTATTGTCCCCATCTGTACCAGTTGCAGCTAAGAGATGACCTTTTATGTCCCATTTCAAAAAAGCCTCATCTATCCCTATGATTGGCCTACAAGTATCTTTCCAAGCATCTCTCTGTGATTTAAAGCATACAAAGCACCTAAAGAACCTCTGTTTACTGCCAATGGTTGTCCCTGGAGTTGTCTCAATCTCGAATGTAGTCCCTGGATTAGACCTTAGTATCTCTGCCTGATAATCCCACAACCTAGAGAAATGCTCCTCATGAGAAGCTTGTCTCTCTTTCATGATCTTTGTCTTCGCCTTTGAACATTGTCCTTCACTAACTTCCAGGTTGTACTCTCTTTTGATCTCATCAGCCATTTCCTTCTTTGTGAACCTTGGATTCTTCCTCAGCCTATCCCTAAACAACCAAGCTATACTTCCTTGCTTCAACATCTTAGAATGTCCTGAACTAATACAAATGTGCTTATCCTCATAAAACTTCACTTGCATTTTCTGTTTCTTCCTATCATACGCACAATAGCACTTCCACTGACAATCTTTATCAGAGCATTTCGCACCAACCTTCAAAGCTTGAGACCTAAACATCTTAACATCATATCTGGTTTTAAGAGAGTACCTCAAGACAGCTAATTTGAATTCCTCTTTGCTACTAAACGTTTTACCCAGGCTGAGCAACTCTTCATGATCTTCGTATTGACGAGGACCATCACCTTCCTTTCTGTCTTCGTCTTCGTCATCACTCCTTGACAATGGCTCATGTATCTTCTCGTCCTCCCATATATCATCACCACTTTCTCCATCACTCACATCTTCATGGTCTTTAGCAGCATCTCCAAACTGTGCTTCGAAGTCAGAGAGGTATTCCTCATCAACTCCAATACGCATCCTCGGCTGATCTTCACAAACGTCTTCCTCTTCATAAATAACTAAAGCCTCACCACCTTCAGCCTCACCACCTTCACGGACTTCTTCATCTGCATAGCGAACATGGTCACAATCTTCATCGCCGACAACCACGCAATATTCCCCACTAATCTGTTGTTGATCTTCTTCAATCTCTTCGACACTCTTTCGTCTCTTCTTCTTTCGACTCTTTCGTTTAGCTTTCGGTTTGCGTCGACGAGTAGCTTTGTTTACAATTTCATCTTCATCTCCTCTCATCGCGAATCAACAGAGACAATCTAGGGTTACGAATTTGGGGATGAAATCAATTTTTAGGGATTTGATTTTAGAATTGGGGAAAAATCGATTTGAGGATTTTGTTTAAGAAATAAATTATNTCTTCTTCTTTCGACTCTTTCGTTTAGCTTTCGGTTTGCGTCGACGAGTAGCTTTGTTTACAATTTCATCTTCATCTCCTCTCATCGCGAATCAACAGAGACAATCTAGGGTTACGAATTTGGGGATGAAATCAATTTTTAGGGATTTGATTTTAGAATTGGGGAAAAATCGATTTGAGGATTTTGTTTAAGAAATAAATTATTAAAACGGTGTCGTTTTGATTAAAACAAAACGACACCGTTTTGATTTAAACGGACAATTAACATCACTAACGATCCAGATTACTCTGTTTAATTTTTCTGTTAGTCAACGGGTCAACAAGCCTAAATGAGTGGGTCAACAAAAGTTTTCTATTTAATTTTAAAAGTCAACAAAAGTTAAGCTTTAAAATGAGCTTCCAAAAGTCTCGGCTTTAAAGTTACCAAAAACGAAAGTTCAGACTTTTTTAGGCCTTTTTCCCCATAGAAATTTGTAGACTTTTATGTTTTCTTATGTATTGTAAAATTTTCTCGATTATTATTAATAATTTGTACTAAAAAGAAAAATAGATTGGTCATGAAAGGGTAAAATAGGGAAAACACCACTCGGCATATTGGGATGTCTTGCACAAAAAGCTTGATTTAGTTCATTCCTTTCTTGCATTTATACAAATCCCATTCGCCGGAAGCAAGAAAAAAAATAAATCCATTTCTCCGATTTAGAAGATTTAAGATGAGTAGAGGAAGCGGCGGTGGCTATGATCGTCACATCACTATCTTCTCACCTGAAGGTCGTCTCTTTCAAGTTGGTTAGTACTCTCTTCACCCACTCCTCGATTTTCACCTTTTCCGTTCATAGCTGATACACTTGAGTGCAGAATATGCCTTCAAGGCCGTCAAAGCAGCTGGAATCACTTCGATTGGAGTTCGAGGCAAGGATTCAGTTTGCGTCGTTACGCAGAAGAAAGTTCCGGTGTGTCTCTTTCATTGTCCGACTCCCTTAGGGTTTTTTTTTCCGTGTGATCTTGATCTGCGAAATTTTGTGTCTCCCTCCTGCAATTAAGATATAATACTTGATTAGTGCGGTGTTCTCATTTCACTTATTGAAGGCTTTACTCGATTGAGTGTTTTTATGGACGTTCTAATTATTCAACCATTTGTAGATTTTTGAGTTTTTTTTGGGTGTTTTCATACCCATTAGGGTTCTTGGTAATCTTATCTTTTCCGTTTTTGTTTGGTTGAAACAGGACAAGCTTTTAGATCAATCTAGCGTTACACACCTTTTCCCAATCACCAAGTACATTGGATTGTTAGCCACCGGCATTACAGGTTGGTTTCATGATTCATTAGATTTTATGTGACACATATGAGCATTTTGTTAGTACGCTGTAGAGTTTATGATCTACTCACAGATTTCTACAAAGCTTATGCATATTGCTCTGGATGGTAATTTAAAAATGTAAATTTCAGCTGATGCAAGGTCTTTGGTCCAACAAGCAAGGAATGAAGCAGCTGAATTTCGATTCACTTATGGATATGAAATGCCTGTGGACATTCTTGCTAAATGGTATAGTTGCTAATTGTTCTGGCCATCTCTTGTGTGTGATCTTTTTTAAGTCAGTGATCTATCTGGCTCTCTTTTGATAAAGTATCCAGCTGATGTTGCTAATAAATTACTATTTTGCTTACAGGATTGCAGACAAGTCACAGGTGTACACTCAACATGCTTACATGAGACCCCTTGGAGTTGGCAAGTCTGCTATCTCTTTCTTTGCTTAATAGCAATCTGGAGAAATTTTGATGCGTGTTACATTGCTTTCAAATTTTGATGAATTTTATTTGTTGACAAAAGTATTGTTCTTGTTGTCTCTATTTGTGAAGTTGCTATGGTGTTGGGAGTTGATGAAGAGAATGGTCCCTTACTTTACAAGTGTGACCCAGCTGGACATTTTTTTGGTCACAAGGTATAACCACTCTTAGTTTATGCTTTGATTAAACTCTGTCTTATCATGCTTACTCTCTTTAGTTTTGCTGGCGTCATGGGGATTTGTTCATAAGATATCTGAATTGATTAACATGTTATTGCAAACATATTGACGTACACATTAACTGCTTATGATAAACATAGAGGAAAAGGTCTCAGATTACAAGTCGATATGATAAGCATTAACGTAAAAGAGTATAAAAAGAAGTTGGGTTGGGTCACAGTTAGGGATGCTTTTGATCATTTGAGTTGTTTTTTGGTAATCCATTTGGGACTTGATAGTTTGGGGACACAATAACTCAACCCTGAGTATCACTTTGGTTCTTTATATCCGGTTGGTTCCTGGATTCATTTGTTTACTTGTTCTTCGCCAAAGAAAAATGGAAACCTTTTCAAATTTGTCTTTCTTATGTTCTGAGCTTAATACTTTGCAGGACATGTACACTACCATTGTGCAAATGAATCTTACGTTCTTAAGCTTTTAAGCAATTTGTTCATTTCTACTTTTAGTGAACAGGTTAATTATTGGTTGAAACAAAATGTGCCTCTGCTTTGTTTTCATATTCAGTGACATACACAATGAGTCTTGCTGACCAAGATCTGTAGATAATATACGCAAATGTTCTTTTCTGTCAATAGTCGTGGAAATTTCATGTTAAAGTTCCATGTAATCTGAGAAGTAGCTAATAAATGAGCAACTATATTCCCGCAGGCAACTAGTGCTGGTATGAAGGAACAAGAAGCAATCAATTTCTTGGAGAAGAAAATGAAAGAAAACCCAGCTTTCACTTATGATGAGACCGTGCAGGTAATTGTTTGCAATAACTTTTGGTTTTTGTCTGTTTATGTTGTTCACTTGTGATGTTCATTCGTAGTTACACAAGGGTACAGTCTTTGAAGTTTGAAGTGAGATTTACAAATCTTATATTATTGTAGATGCATGCATATTGTTCCTCACTTTGAGTTTTTCATACTTTTTCAGACTGCTATTTCCGCTTTGCAATCTGTTCTTCAAGAAGACTTCAAGGCTACTGAGATTGAGGTATACAAATTTATTCTCGTATGGCCATGCATGTATGTTTGGATTGGAATAGCCATTGATTCATTTGTGGTTTTAGGTTGGAGTGGTGAGAGCAGAGAACCCAGTATTCCGTGCATTGGCAACGGAAGAGATTGAGGAGCATTTGACAGCCATTAGTGAAAGAGACTGATCGATTTTGTGAAAAACATTTCGAGTGTTGGAGTGTGTTGCTTNTTAGGTTGGAGTGGTGAGAGCAGAGAACCCAGTATTCCGTGCTTTGGCAACTGAAGAGATTGAGGAGCATTTGACAGCCATTAGTGAACGAGACTGATCGATATTGTGAAAAACATTTCGAGTGTTGGAGTGTGTTTAATTTGTTTCACAGATATTCCGCTAAGTGACCAAATTTCATTACTAGTTTGTGTCCTTTCCATAATTCAGTTCACTTAGCCAATATGGTAATCTTTTAAAATTCATATAGTTCATTACTTCCTTTGTGATGTGTTAGGAGATGCAACTGAAACCAAAAAAAAAAAAAAAATTAACTGAACATTTTGACAATGGCTCAACGTGCATAAGCTGGAACAAAGTAGTGGATTACGGGTTAGGCAAATTCTAAACAGTTCGTTAGTCATTTTAGCTTAAGGTTTCAAGTGTGCTTGCAATCCCCTTGGCCATAGCTTTCATGCAACCTAATCTATAGCTCTTTACGTTTATGATATGCAGAGTTGAGTTCTGGAGTCTTGGAAAATGCTGAAACCTACTCTTAGTATATGCTAACAAAACTAAGAACATTGGTGATGATGAAGAGTGCAATCTTCTATTTTAGCTTTCTGATTAACATTCCATTTTCATAATATCCGTTTGCCCGGTAGACATTGACTATACTCGTAACTCGAGAAATCTAATACTCCTCCAAAACCGAAGCTGAGGAAGATTCTGAGTGAATCTCCACGAGTAACACATTGCCTGCAATCTAGTTCGCTTTGTTTGCTCGGACACAATTAGTTGCAAATTGTGAAAACCACACATTAGTATTTCAATTATGACAATGAAGCTGGTAATGAAGCAAGACTTCAATTTCCATCAGCAAACACAAACAACAAAAAGGAAAAAGTTTTAAACTAAACTATCCATCTTCGCTTGGGTATTGAGCTCTCACAATGAAGTAACGTGAGAAGTCTCGTCTAAGAAGAGGCATCCAAATACATAATTGAAGAAATCTTGGGCTTTAACAATACCTCCTCCATTTATGGTTTCCATGTCGTATGTGCAAGCCCTCATGCAGTCCGGACAGTATGTAACCTGCGTAGCATACACAATCATTAATTATGAGAACTTACAATTTCCAAGAATCTCGTTATGTCAGGTGGTTTTACTGACAAACCTCCAAGATTTTTGGCTCAAATAAGCTATCAAGCATTATATCTACTCCGTAAATGGCCCTAGATTTGGGGGATTGCATCTCTGGATGCACAAGAGCTGCTGCCTCAAACACTGACTTAATCAATTGCTTCACCTTCTCATGGATATCCAGCCATTTAACTATTGAGAGTTAAAATTGTGTCATTGACAATAAAGAAGCAGACAAAGCTATACAAGGAAGAAGGAAACCCAAATGTAGTTGTATAATACCATTATGTTCTTGTTCAAACTCTCTCACAAACTCTGCCGTGGGTTTGTGATTCAACTTCCGACCATAGTTCTAAAAAGCATTAGTGAAGAGTGTTACAAACTTTTGTCAGAACTAAACCTTATGAATGAAGAGTGTTCTTAGGAAATACCATGACAGTGAAGTGAGTTTCGTATTCAAAGAAACTATGCTTTTCCAATGAATATGGGTTGTTAGACAACCTAACCTGAAATCAAACAAAAAGGATTGGCAAATACATCGTATGTAAATAATTTATATTGGCTTGCTCTGGAGGATTAAGATAAGCACATACCCAAAAAATATCTGTTAGGTACATCTCCAGCGGGTTAATATTTCGCAACAGAACAATGTATCGCAGATCAAATTTTTTTCCTTCAAATAAAGCAGGGTGCTCTATGTACTTCTGGCAGATCTTGGGACCAGTTTCCATCATACGGATGATAGCAGATAAGTTATCAGTTATACTTGTGTCGATTGTCCGTGCCATATTCCATGGTTTCAAGATCCATAAATTGTTCAATTGATCACGTCTGCGTGCACAATAGTCCCCAATAAACTGGGACAACTGTGTTTCAAGATTATAAGTAGGTTGTAACCATTTTGGAGATCCATAAGCCTGTATAGCAAAACAGAAAGATTTAATTAATAAGTTACTAATGGTGTTATGATAATCTTTATGGTATAATCTGCCGAATTTACCATTTGAATAGTCTCCGCGAGATGATGCTTCATAACAAGACAAGCTTCAAAGGGAAACTGATTTATGTATTGTTCATCTGTTAAACCCACAGTCTTTTTCAGCTCCTCGTCCACCTGCGTACTCGTCCATATAATGTCTGCATCTTTTGGTTCATTTGCTGCATACAGACAGACAACCTTTATCATCTGATCTAATGTGTACTAAACCTTTCCAAATTCAAAGCTGATTTACTCCACAACCAAAAAGATGTAAGATACTTTAAAAGCTGGACATTTGAGGTAAGTTCAAAGCTGCATTGTTAATGCATCCGTTAAGGATTTCTTTGAAGTGCTTAGTATATCCATCCTCAATGAGAGCTAGGAATATATCGCAAATGTATATCAAATCACGTACTTAACGCAAACTCCGGACGTGTCAGAAACTCTTCAACTTGAGGTAGATCCGTGTATACCAGTAAAGGAGACCCATCACTATGGCGTATGCTTTGGGAAACTGAAGGTTCAGAGGGTAAAGACTTGAAAGCTTTCACCCCCGGTTTTTGTTGGTACTTCTCAAATTCCTGGGAAATCAATAACAGGGAATTTGTTCATGAACAAAACTGTAAGTAGGAATTGAGACAACATGAAATCTGGTAATGATCCAAAAGCTAAAGAGAACACTGGAGATATACATGAATAAAGTAGTTCTCAGGAGTTTGAAACCAGGCTGTGAGCCTGGCCGACCGCTGTTTGTCTTCCCCAATACCGGAAAGAAAATCGCGAGTGCACTCATCACCTTTCTGAGAACTTTTGATAGGCCACATTATCGAATAGCTGGAGCACAGAACAGTCAAATAAATGTGTGATATGTGAGAGGTACAAGCGTAACATTTTGGAATATATTTGCATACATGACATATACCTCACAGCAGACTCTAGATTCCCGGAAGGCATGAAAAGGAAAGGAGCCACTTTGAAATTGGGTTCATCGCTATGCCTCAAAGCTGAACCCAATTCATCCATTACATACCTGCAACAGGGATCTCATTACCACTCAGAGTCATCAACAATTGAGAATAACTAAAATCTTACACATCGTTATTATTGAAATTTGATGTTCCTAGAAACTACAGATTTGTTATGCATAAAAACTCCCAAAGCTGTTGGGGATTGGGATTTGAATTTTCTCAACATATTGGCAATATCAATAAACATATATTGCATAAGATTCCCTTCCTGGATTTCTCAAGTTTACCTATATAAATGAAAAATGTTAGGTATCCTTTAAACAGATACAAGCAACACAAGAAATCAAATAGTCATGAGGTATTCTTCTGTCAAACAAATCCACTGCACTAATTCTACAGTAGCATTGTAGCAAAAAAAGGTAAACATTGCATACCACAAAGAAGTTTCATCAATCTTTTCCTCATCCGCAAGGCGATAGTTCATCACATACAGCCACATTGCACTAAGAACACGGTCAACAAGATTATCCTCAGAATTCAACTCAGGAAGGCGTGGCTGAAGAATCGAGTCAATGACATGCCTTCCAGTTTCAAATATTTTAGTTGTATCAACACCATTTAACAAAGAAAGGTTTGGTAGAGATTCAAGAATCTTTAGAGCACTATTTCCCAGAGGTCCAGGTATATCAACCTACAAACAAGAAGTAGCATGTGAGCACATCTCAACATAAAGATATTTAGGTAACATCATACGGCCAATCTCAATTTATCTCCGAATATGTGAAAACAACTTCCAATAATTACCTCTAAGGAAGACAACGAAGGGAAGAGCTTCAAGACTTCAAACAGTTCTTCAGCAGAATTCTGATTTAACGGGTTTCCACGGATATTTAATTGAGCTAGTAATGGCATCTCGTGCACAGAGAATGCCTGGAAATGAAAGAGGTATATAAATCAGAAACTCAATAAAAAGAAAATGTATCTGCAAAAGTTCAATATATGATTAAAAAATTATAAAATTGCAACAGATATGTTTGTCAATGCTTGTTGCCTCTTCAATCAGTAAACTACACTCTCTGTCTCTCCTAAAAGAAGTACGGTGATAGAATTTGACCTTATTGACTAGATTGTGTATTGACCGATTTGAAAGGTCAAGTGAGGTGACATTGTACAAGGGTTGATCCTGCTGAACAGAACCAGGATTATCCTTCCCAAAGATATCTCCACAGAAACCAAGTGCCCACAACCCATAATTAGGGGTGAAAGACGAGTTGTAGATCTCTAGACTCGGACAGCCTTGGAGTATTTCGTCAGCCATCCGCATTTCACTGAAAATCATATTAAATACATCAGAATTCTGTTATAGTATCTCCAAAACCTTTATTTTCAATTGCATGATTACCTCTTCTGGAGAACAGGATTGTCATTCAGCCACAAAGCCTTCAGATTCTTAAACTGTGCAAGCTCTGGAATAACCACATCGGCATTCTCAATTTTGTTCCCGATAAGACTAAGTGCAACTAGATCCTACCAAAAGATGGCAGCAGCAACAACAAAGGAGCTTTAGAATCTACGTCTAGAAGAACTATTTTATTCAAGTTGTCATTGCTACGAGTTTACGACTGCGACAGATTGGTATGTAAATAATCTTCAGCATCTTATATAAAGTCTAGCAGGTAAAAAATTCTGAAGGGGATGAAAATTCCATAGACGTGCCTGAAATTTACTAGGTAATTGCAAGGACACCAACGAGTCATCATCTATTCCAAGACCCTCCAACTCCAACCATCTTAAAGAGTCGTATCCCTTATCTGCTGCATAACGAATTTCACTTTCTATTATCTGATCAACAGATAGTTCCTCATAATTCTCTGCGACTTCTTCTTCTCCAGCATTTCCTTCTACATCAATGTCAACACACATCAAAGAACCCATCCTCTCAGCCAATCCTGGAATTTCCTGAAGCTGAAGTAGCCAGAAGATATGGAAACTGGTCAATTATGCTCCCATAACCACAACGGTGTAGATTAAACACACACGGAATAAAGCAAATTCAGAGGCTACAAAAACGATTTTGTAACTTTATTTTAATGATTCGACTAAATATTTCCGCTTGAATTACCAAAGTTCCATTGACTTAAATGATACTGACTTGTAACTAAGGACAACATTGTTCAAACAAACAAATGGAATCGATATTGAACTAAAGAGTGGCTTTACAAGACAAACCTGCTTATAGGCATCAGGAAGACGAAAAGTCCAGGCATGATCAACAAGGAAAACGTCAGAATCTGTAGGCATAGATTGGGAAGTGAGCACAAGCTTCCGTTGACGACCATCCTCGCAGGGTTCTATCTGAAAGTGAGCGCCACCATCGAAAGTATCCGAAGCAAGCTTCTGGAAAAGCCGTCCGTAAAGTTTCTGTGGCAAACCCGAAGCAGCCAAAAGGATTCCATGTACTTCAACAAAATCATCCAAGCTCTCGATTTTCGCCATTTTGTTTACTCTATTGCACTGTGTTTCCTCTAGAGGGTTTTCGGGGGTTTTAGTTGCGACTTCGAGCGTCGTCCACTCTTGGTCTTCTCGAATTAGATTAGGGTTTTATTTATTTATTCTTTCGACTAAAATATTTTATTTATTATATGAGATCATGGTTTACAAAGTGTCTTAAAAACTATGGAGAAGATCATTATATAAACGGTAGAACGGTTTATCCATGTTCGCACATGTAGATAGTTGGAAAATTCGTTCATGCATATATGGACTATATTATTAAATATACTCATTAAAACGACAGCGTATTCCACTTAACCAAGTTTACNATCATGGTTTACAAAGTGTCTTAAAAACTATGGAGAAGATCACTATATAAACGGTAGAACGGTTTATCCATGTTCACACATGTAGATAGTTGGAAAATTCGTTCATGCATATATGGACTATATTATTAAATATACTCATTAAAACGACAACGTATTCCACTTAACCAAGTTTACTGAGTATAACAATATTGTTTTGACAAAAGAATTATCATTTTAATTTGGTTAGACGCCAACATTTCTTTTAGATACATGTATGTTGTCCATATTATCATTTGAGTCATCCCTATTAACATATAAGTTCTTGCCGTAATTGTCAAAATATTTATAAGATAAGACTTTGTAGTGGGGGTATGAAAATTCAAAAATTAATGAATACAGATAGTTAACAACACGGTCCATATGTGCGAGAACGAATTTCCCATCTAGCTATACGTGTGGGCACAGATAAGCCATTCTCCCATATATAAACTATACCCATAACATTTTGTGTCTTGTGGTTTCTTTTTTTAACGTCGAATATTTCCACTATCTTACAAAAGAGTACCAAAATCCATAAAATACAACAATAAGAATCATCAACAACATAATTAATCATAATAGTAAACGATGAAAAAGTGAATTTTGACGATGCTTTCAAAGAGAGCCTTACTTGCTAAAAGATGATTAAATCCGTTAATTTTCTTCTTCAGCATCAATCTCAAACCGATGAGATCGTCTTTTTTCTTGGCTATCATCTCCTGGATGAAACCTCATAGTCTTACAAAATTGTTGTTGATATTCGTCACTCTTTTCCACCGATTTGTTGCATCTTCGTAAATTTGATTTTTCGGAATCCCATATACGCCGACCAAGAGACCATATTGGTTTGTGAATTTTATATTCAACCCCTTCACCAACATAGCGTTGAAAACTTTTGACATCATGAAGAGACACAAAATCCTTCACGGAAATAACTTGTTCGACGTTATATGAACTAAAAAATTGATTAACTCCGGCGAACAACAAATACAACAAAAAATTATTAGGCCACATTTTAAAAAATTAATGTTGGACTTTATATATCATGTTAATAATGATTTTAATTGAGGAAATTAGTATTTTATATATGTTGATTTATATCTCAATAAATATATATTTAATATGTAGATATACTACAAAAATTTTAAATCCAAATTTAAATTTTTAAAATATCTTCCACTTTCTAATATCACTTATAATTAANGGACTTTATATATCATGTTAATAATGATTTTAATTGAGGAAAATAGTATTTTATATATGTTGATTTATATCTCAATAAATATGTATTTAATATGTAGATATACTACAAAAATTTTAAATCCAAATTTAAAATTTTAAAATATCTTCCACTTTCTAATATCACTTATAATTAATTTTTTTATTGAGTACAACTAATACAATTTTTTCTCTTTTTTCTCTTTTTCTCTTTTTCTATTTTTTCTCAATATCACTGATTAATTATTCAATTGTTGTTGAATGAATTTTTTGGTAAAAAGGGGGAAAATTACTTTCAAATATTCATATAT
>OVAV01000758.1:0-15974 GCA_900406375.1 Iberis amara | reverse complement strand
AGAGAGACTTAAGTTTTGAGAGATTTTCTTAAGTTTAATAAAGAGAGATTCTTTAATATTGATCTATCATAATTAAGTTTACAACAGAGTTATTAGGAGAAACTAATATAGTTAAAAAGTCATACTTTTTAAAATATAATTCCCAAATTATTTTTTTATAATTTTAAATATTTACGGCTCTTATTTTAATAAGTAAAACAAATTAAAAGAGTAGTGAACAAAAATTTAAAACATTATTATTTAATTCCACAAAAAGATAAACTCACATTACACATGCATTCACATAGTACAATAACTTTTTTTGCATTAAATCTATTTGGTAACCCAAAAAACAACATTAACACAAACAACTACTCCCTCTGTTTCCTAATAGATGATTTTTTTAGAGTTTTCACAAATATTAAGAAAATAATGATTAATTCTCTCTCTTTAACTCATCTTTTTCAAATTTCAATGTTTAGAAAAATTAATATTGTGTGTTTTTATTTCTCTCTCTTCAACTATTGGCACAAAAGATGTGACAATGATTGTTTTGAGTAAAAAAGTGTGTTTGAGTGTGTTTAAGAAGAGAAAAATATTAAGTAAAAAGCAAAAAATCAAGTATTATGAAACAAAAATAAAATCTAGAAAATCAACTATTAAGAAACAGAGTATATTATATACGGTGACAAAAAAAACTAGATTATATATTTTGGTTAAAATATTTATATAGTACTATTTATAAAAGGTAAAAAATAAAAACATATTCATTTGGCCAGAAAAAAAAGAGAGTGGGGAAAGGAGAAGAGATATGGTCGTTTTCTTCCTAACATTGACCAACCCGTCTTTGTTTCTTCTGATGAATAGTGGAAGATTTCGTTAAGTCATTCTATGTAGAGAATCCTCTTTCTACTTTCCTTCTCCATAACTAGAAAGAGATTCTCTCTTCTTCACGTTTTAAGCATTTCACTCCCTCTTTTTGCAAAATCGAGACTGTGTTATGCCTTTTCTTTGCTTCGTTTGTTTATAGATTCGCTCATTTCGTGAAACGAAGACAAGCTTGCAGCAATGGAGCTTGTGGGGAAAGTCGTTAGGAAGGAGATCGAGGGGATTGGGTTTTGCTACGGGACTGTGTGATCTCGCAATTCGTCTGGTTTATTCGAAATCGTTTATGATAACGGACGTACGGAGATTTCAGAATTTTCTGAGGTCGCTGCTCTCGTTACGGGAGAAGGGAAATCTCATGAGACATCGGTCCATGTTGTGAAGCCGCGAGTTGGCAGAAGGCCAAGGAAGCGATTCCGGTTCGAGAGGAACGATGAAGTCAAGCGAGATAGTTCTATTGGATGGAATGCGAAGTGGCAGAATGAGGTAAATGTTGATTTAAATGATGCGGTTGCGGAGATTTCAGGGGATTGCATTGGTGTGAATTTGAGAGGGAATGTTGATTTGAATTGTGGTCCTACCGAAACCCTAGATAGTACATGTAAGTCTGTGACGGATTTAAATAAAACGGTGCCTGAACTGAAAACTGGGTTTGATCTGGCTACCGGGTTGGATTGGAATCTGCATGAAGGCTTAGGTTTGATTGATGTAAATATCGATTACAAGGAAAATTGTACTGAAAAAGAGAGGAGATATATTGATCTGAACCTTGATGCAAACTGTGATTTGAATGCACATAAGAGGGATGGAGGATTTGATTTGATATTGGAGGTTGACGTGGAGAATAGCAATGATGACGTGTACATTTCAATGAAAGGAAATAACATAGCTCAAGATAGCAATATGCAGGACGAAAATGGTGTCCATGATTATCTTGAGACTGGAGAATATAAAGAAGTTCATATTGCTGAAGTATCAAACGCGCTACTTCTGGAGGAGATAAGAAAAAAACAGTGTTTCACCTCAAGAATTTAATACTCATGATTCTAATGGTGTTGAGTTGAATTATGATATGCCTGAGCTTGATGGTAAGACTGTTGATGAGTATCCGTCTGAAGGGGGAAATTCAGATGAATATACGAGTGGTAGGAGGAAAAGAAGAAAAGGTTCGAGTCAAGCTCGGTTGAGAAGAAGCGCTCGTAGAAGATCAGCTCGATCTCATGTTAGTAGCACTGTAACAGCTTCCTTGATTGATGAAGTATCCCCTTCTCCGCCAGTTAGTAGTCTGACAGAGGAGAAAACTTGGATCGTTGGCGGAAATACCGAGATTATTTATGTGCTTCCACCAAAGCCGCATTTACCTCCATCCTCACATATTCTAAATTTAGATGGTCTTCCCATACTTGATGTTTTTACTGTTTACTCTTATCTGAGGTCCTCCAGTACTTTGCTATTTCTGAGTCCCTTTGAGTTGAAGGATTTTGTGGAAGCATTGAGATGCATGTCTCCTAGTCTATTATTTGATAGCTTTTGATAGCATCCATGTTTCTGTCTTGCAAATATTAAGAAAACATTTGAAACGACTAGCTGCTGAAGGTGACCTTTCTGCATCTTTTTGCATGCGGTATGTTTTTTATATTATATCTTAAGTATTGAATACTTTAATTTTACCATTGATGTATGGATACGAAGCCTCTCCTGTATTGATTCTCATGCATTTCTGGTGGATGTTGAATGCAGGAGTCTTGATTGGGATACGTTGAATGTGGTTACGTATCCCCTTTTTGTGGTCGAATACCTATTATTTTTTGGTTCTAACAGCAACTCTGGAGTGGATCTTACTCGATTGAACTTTTCCAGTAATGAGTATTTCATACAACCTGTGAATCTGAAAATTGAGATACTTAGCCGTCTGTACGATGATATGACAGATTGTGAAATTGTGACATCAGAGCTTAATAAAAGATCTGTTGCAGCTGAGTTTGAAATGCAACCTGATAGGAAGGTGAACACAGTCGTGCGACGCATAAAGCGAAGTATGAGGGAGCTGGCAGATGATTTTTATTTCAGTGATGAGGTCATTGATGGCTCATTTGACCGGAACAGTGATGATTGTTGCCTTTGTAAAATGGACGGGAACTTACTGTGTTGTGATGGTTGTCCGGCTGCCTATCATTCGAAGTGTGTCGGTGTTGCCAGACACCTTTTGCCTGAGGGTGAGTGGTATTGCCCTGAATGTGCATCTGATCGGTGTGTACCAGGATTGGAACCTGAAAAGCAAATTCGAGGAGCAGAGTTTATTGAGATTGATCCCCATGGCCGAAAGTACTACAACAGTTGTAGCTACTTTTTGGTGTAAGTTTCCTTCATTAGTTCTCTTATCCAAGAAGGACCACTACGATCTCAGTGGAATCTATCCTTTGGATTTACCACTATAATTTTCTTTTTAGAGTAAATGAAACTTTTTTTTATCAAAAAATAGATTTGTTTTATGAATATTAGAAAATTTACAGCTTCAACACAGTGGTAAAACTTTGTGACGACGTCTTGCGAGCACTATAGATGTATCTTGGTTATATGCCATAGCCTGTAGTTGAAGGTTTCAGGTTTAAAAAATTACCCGATTTAGGTATCTGTAGATTGACTAAAATATGCACATAACATGATAAAACTGTGTATTTCCATTTGTTTTCCAAATAAATTGTTTGAACATGTAAATAGCCTTTTTTGATCGTTATTTAGATGAAAACTTTTACCCTTAGTAATTTCAATGTATGCAGATGTGGAATGTTTCTTAGTATCTACTTCTAGAGATTCTTTCATATGTTAACTTCAGGAACTGCTATATCTTTTCATAGGTTGGTTGATGTCGTCCACTATGAATTTTCAAGATAGATACAGATGGCTCAGGCTCCTTGAACTACTACCATGTGAATGACGTGTACCTTGTGCTGGAACAACTAAAGTTATGCAGTTTCTATAGTTGCGTAATAAGTGCAATTAAAAAACAATGGAATATCCCTGTTGGGCTGCAAAGGACAATCAGTGTTGTGAATTCCAATATGTCTGTATGTTTAAAAAAGTCAGCCTAAGGAATGATTCCTCCGGTTGATGGGTTTAAGGCTACCCTACCAGCTCCAAAAAAACAGTCATCGTCACAANGTTTCTATAGTTGCGTAATAAGTGCAATTAAAAAACAATGGAATATCCCTGTTGGGCTGCAAAGGACAATCAGTGTTGTGAATTCCAATATGTCTGTATGTTTAAAAAAGTCAGCCTAAGGAATGATTCCTCCGGTTGATGGGTTTAAGGCTACCCTACCAGCTCCAAAAAAACAGTCATCGTCACAAGACCCGTCGGAGGACATCCCATTCAGCTACTAGGCTAGATATAGTTAATATTAGTTCTGAAGGATCTGATGAAACTGTACAAAATGGTATGGATTTCCAGGGTCTTCATGAGTCAGCACCATCGCGCATTTTGGATATCATGAAAGAGCCAAGTTTGAATATCCATTCTTCTTCCCGAAGTTTGACTAGAGTGTACACGAGGAAAGGAATTAGACCGGATTTGTGGAGTAAAACAGGTTACAGAAACCATTACATATTTGCTCAGATGACTAAGCCTATTTATGAAGAGATGACGCGTAAGGCACCAACCCATACCAGTAATATAAGATCTGATGAAGACATAGTTTCTATGCAGGTAAAGACTATATTAAAGAAAACCTCAAATTTTCAGTGGCAAAATTTCCAAAACTTTTACCTAGATGCATGGAAAGAAAAATGTGGATGGTGTCATTATTGTAAAAGTTCTTCTGAGGATGTTGGGACTAAGACAAATTGTTTGTTTAACATGAGTCTTGGGGCTTTACGAGGCATTTCGGAAAGTAAAGTTGCTAACAGTCGATCCATTAATAAGAAAAGATATCTTTTGGCTATCATATGCCAATTATTATCCATGGAAAGTCGATTGCAAGGTCTTTTGGTTGGTCCATGGTTGAATCCACAACACTCCAGGATTTGGCGTGAACATATTGTGAATGCATCAAATATCTCAATCTTGAAACCGTTATTAGCTGATTTAAGTTTTTCCTCAAGTTTCTTCTTCCTAAAATATTCAATTTGCAATGGTAAGTGATTATATGGGAACGTTTCTAAGTAGAAGCATAACACTTACTTGCCTATACCAACACTGTCATTTTAAAATTTTGGCATCATCTTCTGCTGCTGTGTAGACTTCCTAATTGAAAAATTGGAGTAGTCAATTTTTTATTCATATTTTCTTAGTGTGGCGAGGAAATGGAATGTTGAATGTTTTGCTCCATTTGCTGATGACTTAACTTTCATCAGTAGTCTTTAAGTAGGATTTCTTGAGCACTTGATTGTTGTGCAGAGCATCTAGGGGTGCATCCATTTTTTCGTATCCTAATGAAGTATCTTATTAATTACTTTTGCACAGTTAGAGGCAAATTTGCATCATCGTGTACTCTCACTTGAGTGGTTAAACCATGTCGATTCTGCCATAGTAATGGGCTCGACTATACATATTCTCATTGCTTCGGCACGATCATGGTCAAAGACTGCTATTGGTAAAAGAAGGGGGACATTGTTGGAGTTTGGAGTTAACCCTACTACAAAAAAGAATGGTGGATTGACCATGTGTTGGTGGAGAGGCGGCCGACTTTCGTGGCATTTATTCAACTGGAAGGTTTTACCTCGCTCTTTGATCTCGAAGGCTGCTAGACAAGGTTACATTTTTCTTTTGTTGTTGCTTTTGTGTTTGTTTCTTTTGTTCCTCTTACTTCCATTTAGTTGTTTCATTCTCCATGCACACTATATATGCAGGTGGAAGTATGAATATTCCAGGAATACTTTATCCTGAGAATTCATAGTCTGCTAAAAGAAGCCGGCGCATCTCCTGGGAAGCAGCTGTCGAGTCATCTACGACTTCAGAGCAGCTCGGTTTGCAGGTAATATAAACTTGGTCAAA
Organism: Iberis amara; assembly: GCA_900406375.1. Taxonomy (NCBI): domain Eukaryota; kingdom Viridiplantae; phylum Streptophyta; class Magnoliopsida; order Brassicales; family Brassicaceae; genus Iberis; species Iberis amara. Next base: position 10,118 of record OVAV01000758.1, on the reverse strand, counting down.
CAGAATGTAATTCTTGTCTCAATGGTTTCAATGAGAAATACCATTGTTGAAGTTTCTAAGGGTGTATGGGATGGATACACGCTCGATAGAACTTTCTGTTCCCGTTTGTATTACACATTAGTGTAGATGGTAAGAGATCCTTTATCTTTTTAAGAATGTAATTTTGTTGTTTTATTCTGATGAAGTGAATTTAATGTTTTGAGTTTATCATCCACATGGAAATTTTGCTGGGGTTGTTACTGACATTTGCAGCTTTTGTGCATTGATTATTTGTCTTGTACCAATGTCTCCTTTAATATGTGAACTTGTCTGATGTTTCTCAACCCTGGACGATTTTCAGCTAACCACTCAGTATTTACAGGTGAGGACACTCCATTCTTACATAAAATGGAATGATATTGAAAACAGTCATCTTCTGCCTTCATCAGACAAAGAAGTGAGAAAATCTTCCAGGCTATTCAAAAAAGCGATTGTCCGTAGGAAGTGCACAGAGGAAGAGACTGTGAAATAGCTCCTTGACTTCGGTAAGAGGAGAAATATTCCTGATGTTGTGTTGAAGAATGGTTGCATGGTTGAAGAATCCTCGAGTGGGAGAAAAAAATTCTGGTTGAATGAGTCATATGTGCCTTTACATATTCTTAAAGAATTTGAAGAGACTAAAGTTGTACGAAAAACTAGTAAGCTGCCAAAAGGCTCTTTTAGAGACTCTGACATAGACAAAGTACGAAAAAAGTCCTCAGATGGAAAAGGATTCTCATACCTATTTGAAAGGGCTGAAAGATCTGAATCTTCTTTGTGTGAGCAGTGTAAGAAAGATGTGCCTTTGAGGTATGTACTTATCAAAATCCTTTTCTTGATCAGAACATCTTGAATGACTCTGTTTAGAACCTAACAGTGTGGTATTTGACCTACATGATATATTTGTTGTTAAAGGAAATCCATTTGCTGAGTATTTGATTTCGTTTTTGTTTGTTGAGTATTTGATTTTTCTTAACTGGTTTTGATGGTGTCTGTTTTTGTAATGACAGTGAAGTTAGGAGCTGCCACATCTGCAAAAGTGAGTCCCTTTTCTAATTAATTTTTGTTCAAGAATTTTCTTTGCAAAAGCTATGCATGTGTAGGTGATCTGAATCGTAACCTAGCTCATACTTAACTCAAACCAAACTCCAAAAGACCCATAGTGATATGTTTAGAGAAGTACTTTCAATTTTTATGCACAATAAATAAGTAAAAATTAACAAGTGATACCAAGGGCAGTTCAGTTCACTAACCAATGTGGTTCTTTTTGAATGATGAACTTTTACTCGATAAGGTTACTTTCAAGTGAGGGTGGCCTTAGACTTGTAAGCACTGGTCAGACTCCAGGAGGAGACTCTTAACATGATCTTTCGTAGAACATATTTAGTCATAGGTTTTATTGATATAACCTATCATAACAAATTTCAGGCTTATTTCACAAAAGGCATATCAGGAGCGCAGAGAAAGAAGGTATGTACATGTGTATGCATTGCAGAAGTGAAGTGCAAGCAAAAGAACAACCAAGTGTACGAAAAAGAGGACGGCCCCCAGGGAGTTTCCGTAAAAATACTGGAGTTCAAGTACAAAAGCAAAGAAAGGTCATACCAAAGGTCATACCTGGTCGCAGATCAGCTCGGGTAAAGAAGACGAAAATCTCAGTGGCAGAGAAAATTTCCGTAAGGTTAAAGAATCACAAAAAGGTTGTTGCAAGCAAACCATTGCGACATTCATGCAGACCACCAAAGCATGTTATACGGCTGCTAGACGAAGGTAAATTTTTTGGAGGAAGTAAGAAACGGAAACTGGAAACCTAAAGAGGCAGAGGTAGGCCTAAGAAAGCAAAAAAAGAGATCTCCATTAGAAAGGAGAGAACAGGTAGGTGCAGCTATTGGTTAAATGGCCTACTATTATCTAGAAAGCCTGATGATGAACGGGGTCAATAAGTTTCAGAAAGATAAATGTTATTTTCCCTTAGATAACTCTTATTCTGATCATGATCAACCTAAGTGTCATTTATGCGGCTTGATTGAATCAGAATTTGCTTGTGGCTCAACTTTCATTGCTTGTGAAATGTGTGGAGGTATATTCATTTCCCGTTCCTTTTTTGGGTTCGCATTGCAAGAGTTGATCACTTAGTGTTCTTGTTATCTATGTAATGTTTTGTAGAATGGTATCATGGAGATGCATATGGGCTTAATGAGAAGAATTCAAGTATGGTTATTGGATTCCGATGCCATCTCTGTCGCAAACAGTCTTCTCCCATCTGTCCACATATGAGATCTACTGCATCCCCTGTTGCATCCTAAGCTGTAAATTTGGTAATGGCTGATATTATATTCTTAGTCTGCGGGGACCAAGTTGAAAGAATCATCAGACATGGCTAGGTGTATATTTTGAGATGTCTATACAATTATGGGAGAAGAGTACAAGTAGAGAATTAAGGAGAAGAGTACAAGTAGAGAATTAAGGAGAAGCAAAAACATTAAAACAGAGGAAACAGTTAAGAGGATATATGAAGTTAATCTAGCTTAATAGGACTGCTACCTTGGATGAGTAGGCACTTAAGTGAATTGGTTGACTTAGACTTAGGGATTTAAGAATCAGAGTTAATCTATAACATGATTCAGTTTTGCTTTTCGAAATGGAGCAAGTCAGTAAACAAGTGAAAGTGTGTAAAGAATATGCGGATTTCATTTTCTATGAAGATTTATTGGTAGTAATGAGTGTTACCTAAAGGCCAATTTCAACCATTTTAATAAGTTGCTCTATAACAACTACTGGTAAACACAAAGCACCATTAGTCTTAAGAAACAGAACGGTAGAAGAAGAAGAAGAAATAGTGTCACTTGGTCGACGAGAGCTGCCTGAGGTTGTACTTTGCTAGCTCCTTGTACTTCTCTACCACCCCAATCAAGCACACTGTCTGTAGATTGCATTACAAAACCAAACTTGAGTTTACAACTAGCTTATGCAATAACTTTGATATCAAAAGTATCCTACTTTACCTTAACAATTTCCACCACGATCGACATCTCTGGATTGCTCAAATCAACTTTGTGAGGAGCAGGGATAGATTTAGCCACCGCGTTTATTATTTTCATCCTATCAAGCCCAGTATTTGCACGCGCTCCATACAACACAGCAAACTACAGGAATGGTACAAGAGAGGTAAGAATTTCAGAATCTAGGAAGGGATAAGCAAACTGATCTTCTTAGTATTATTACTTTCCAGGGTTTATCTGTCTCAATGGGGAAATACTTCTCTACAAGAGGTTTGATGGCTCTTGAAATTTCTTCCTCTGAAGGGTAACATGATACTTCAATTGGTAAAAGTCTTAAGATGAACCTAAGAAACACAAGACATATTAGAAAACCATACATAAATAGTTGTAGAATTCTTGATATGGAGTTCTGTGAGTAAGAATAAACCTTGACATATGTTTTTTAGTTGCAGCAACAGAAGTCAATGCATGTTGTACAATATCTTTAGGACTTGGATCACCATTTCTCCTTTTCATTTGGATAAAGACAAGTCCATTGCAACCAGGATCTAACTTCATAAATCGTCTCTGTCATAACAGAGAAAGTAATATGGATATTCAGACTCTTATGATCCTCAAAATAGTTAAGAACATAGACTTTTAGAAGATAATAAACCCATAGAAGATAATAGCTTACCTTACTTTTATCTCCAAGTTCTTGTAATTCAGCTTCAATCAACTTATCAATAGACTTCTCTGCATTTTCGTTTACTTTTACTGATGAATTTGCTTCTTCAATACATATCTTCTTTCTTGGAGGTTCATCTACACTCTTCTTCTGTTTCACTTCTTCTTCTTCTTCTTCTTCTTCTTCTTCTTCTTTTTCAGTCTCATTTTCTGTCAATTCTTTGACTTCACATGAATCTTTGATAAGCAATTCTTTCTCATTCACTTGATTATTACCACTTTCACTCACTTCTTTCTTATCACTATCTCCTTTTGTTTCCTCTTCCTCACTATTATTACTCTCATCTTTCTCCTCATCTTCATCCTCATCCTCATCATCACTATAAGAAAATGTAACTTTTTTGTTTATTGGTTTCTCAGGCAAACCAGAAGGATTAACTTTCAAGTCAGTCCCATTCATTAGCTCCTCAAAGAACTGGAACATGAAGAGAGATACATCTTAAGAAACACTCCAAAGATTCTATAAAAGCTACTCAAATTTGACAAGCATTCGATCTAGGTCTTTTGGAGATTTCTATAAGCATTCGATCAAACGATATGTGGAAAAGAAACAAATCAAATGAAATTAAGCACAATATTAGGGATAATCAATCAACATATATAGAATAACTTTACGGAATCTATGACGTTAAGAGCTTCCTGAGAAGCTTGATGTTCGCGTCCACCATCGCAAGAGATGAAAAAACCTTGTACCCCTGGCTTCAAAGGGTAAGCACCTTTCTTCTTTGCTGGTCTCTGCGCAACAAATTCGACGAAACAAATTAACACAAACGAATTTAGCTGCAGACTGAGAGATTAAACGTAGTGTGTCGATTACGTTTTGAGGAAGAAAACGCTGCTTTCTCTTCTTGCTCTGGTCGCCGGTAGCCATCGTCGGAGTTTTCGGATTTCAGTGAAGACCTCAGTGACGAGAGAAATTAGTAGGTCATGCCTATATGGGCTTAACTATCGGACCCTTTGGCCCAATAAAGCCTCATTAACTTTGCTTAATTCGAAAATTTCTCTATGACATTACATATATTTGTTTTACTCTCTCTTAAACACATAAAGTTTGTCCAGTAACCCAAATTTTATATTAGAGCATATTACATATGATTAAATTCTGATATGGTAACGACTAACGAGACATCAAAAATAATACTCCCTCCGTTTCGAATTACTTGTCGTTTTAGAATTTTGCACACAAATTAAAAAATTTCTATTTTCTATAAAAACACCATTAAATATTCTAAATCAACCAATAGAAAAAACTCCTGCAATTATTCTATTGGTCAAAAAAGTCAAATTCATTTAATTTCTGCATTGAAAACCTAAAACGACACATATTTTGAAATGAAAATTTTTCTCCATAACGACAACTAATCTGAAAATAACTATTAAGTCAATTGCTCCTTGTGTAACATATTTCCTAACAAAAATTTTTTATTCCAAGATTAAAAAGATACAACCATGATCTATTATCTACATTTTAAGATCTGATAAATTTTTATTTATTATTATGGATTATTTGGAACATGTCCGAAACCTCCTAAAAATATCCAAGTTTGTAGAATATTTTTACCATGATACTTAAATCTAATATGTTCTCTAAAATTTTGAGTACTCTAGATGTTCGTCCTAATACAAAACCAACTCGAAATTGAGTATGCAAATCCATATCCTAAATTTTGCAAAAAGTTATTTTTTGTCATAATTAGAAGGACAAAATTTGATACCATTCACTATAATGCAGAGTTTAACATGCATAGATTAAATTTGTAACTAATTATATATATATATATATGATTTTGAGTGGATATTAAAAATAATACATAAATGAACCAATTCCATCAAGTCAATTCAAATTAGTTATTAGTTTGAAATCAATAATAGAATGGTTGAAAAGAAATTAGATACAACGGGCAACTCACATTTCTTAAATGATACGACTATGAAATGGGACCCTTGATGATAAACTTTTTTTTTTTTTTTGATAAAGAAAAAGTTTACATTTCACAAGTACTAATTTACTGCAACTACTTGGACCGACCCCAACAGCTTTTTCTGTCTCCAATAAAAGTAGAATTTTAACTAACAGTTCAGACCAAACAAAACATATCAATCCGTACTAGATTGTATATGTCACTCATGCATCTTTGAGTAATCCTCTTCCCTAGAGAGCAGCTTTCATGGCTTTCAATGATTTTTCCATTTCATCGCAAATCTCATGAGGATCTTGTATGATCGTAGGATCAATCGCTAACGAGATTACCATTTTATCCGCATAACTCATGTAATGCATCAACAATGCCTATCAAAACACAAACACACAACAATAAAAATCATGCGTGGAATGATTTTTATCTAATGTACAAATATACCATTTTTAGAAGAAGAAAAAATTGTTCCATATAGTTACGATTAAATTTTGATCTATTCGAAAAATTATCACCGAAAATTTTTTCCCAAAATTTTTTATAATACTAAAACTAAAATATCCTCGAAATTAAACCTTAAACCTAAAAATCTAAACCATAAACTCAAAAACCTAAACCTTCATTTTTAGTGTTGTACTTTTGAAAAGAGAAAATTTTAGTGATTTTTTAAAATAAAAATGTTTTAACAATATTTTTAGAACATTTTGTTTTTGTGGTATTTTAAAGAAGAGACATTCTCAAAACTACCACAAAAATTGGATGTGTTCCAAAAATACCACACATTCTTAATTTGTTTGAATACCACATTTTTTCCAAAAATATAAAAAAATGTTTTTGTCCAAACATACCACAAATTTAAAATAGCTTTAAAACTTCAAATTTAAACTATAAACCCCCAAAAACCAAACCCTACTCCTTTTAAAACTAAACACTAAACTCTATTTAGTGAATCCAAACCCAAAAATTTAAATTCTAAACCTTTGAAAATTAACTTTTTATTTTTGTTGTATTTTTGGAAAAAAAAAACAACTTAGTGGTATTTTTGGAACTTTTGGGAGTGTGGTATTTTTGGAATTTGAACGTTTTTTAGTGGTATTTCAAAGAATTTATCTTTACAGAATTAATCTTATTTAAATTTTGCAAAAAGAAAAAAAAAGGTAAAAAAAAACTACATACATGTGAGTGTCCGTAAGAACTTGGAGCAATGTAAGCAATAGGATGGCCAAGAAAACTAATTTCTTCCATTGGACCAATGACATTTGAAACGCATGTCGTTGTGTTCATCACTGGTCGATTGAATATTATTGCTGCTACCTATAATCACAATAGAGTGTTTATACCTTTGGTGGATTAAATTGCAAACACAAATATGTGTGTTTATTAATCGCTTTATTTATATATATATATACCTTAGGTCCTAAAGTTATCTGGAGAATTTTGACAAAGAAATACAGTAGAGCAGCGTGATAAGAATGTTTCTTTCGAGCCATTGTAGATTTTGAAATTTTTAGATAAACCAATGGATTAGTTTGTAAACTGATTGAGAATGGTAAGAAAATAAAGCTGAAGTAGTTTCCCCATCTACATTTTGAATTCTTGACCATCATATCTGCCAAAGGCTTTTTCAAAAAAAAAAAGAAGTTATATTGATACGAAGAGATTATAATATATCATAAAGAATTTAGATATAAATTTGAGGTTTATGTCTCTAACCTTGAATCCGATATCTGACCTTAGGTTTACTGTACAAGCTGCACGAAATCGTATTCCATTTGGAAGATTGTTCGATACCGAAGCTCCATTCTCATTTTCTTGGGCTTGTTTGTTAAGAAAGATATTATATGTAAACATTAAATTTATATAGATCCAACATGCATAGTCTTTTCATAAGAGGAATTCTTTGAAATATCATCAAAAGAAGTTCAAATTTCAAAAATATCACCCACTCCCAAAAGTTTCAAAATACCACACAGTCCTAAATGTTCCAAAATACTACAACCATAAAAAGTGAATTTTAAGAGTTTAGAATTTAAAATTTTGGGTTTGGGTTCACTAAATACAGTTTAGGGTTTGGTTTTGAAGGGGTAAGGTTTGGTTTTGGGATTTTAGGGTTTAAATTTGAAGTTTTAAAGTTATTACAAATTTTGTGGTATTTTTGTTTTGTGGTATTTTTGAAACAAAAATTTTTTTGTGATATTTTTAGAACTTTTGGAAGTGTATAGTATTTTTGGAATAAACCTAATTTTTTGTGGTATTTTTGAAAATTTCCCTTTTTATAATACGTATTAATTTATATACTAAATTTAATAGGTACCATATCGTTTGTTCAAATAGTGAGAAAGAGAGGCTTGTGTAATTCCAAGTAGAACATCGTTAATAGTCTAATTAACATCAAACCAAAAAGATCCATTAGTTCAAAGAGAATTAGAGAACTATGAACACAATTACACAAACCAAAACGTACCATGTTCATTGCGTTCTTAACGTGTTTAATGTCATCTAAAGAGATAATTCGATGATAAAACCTCTTTCGATTATTCCTAATATCCACAAGGCTCTTGAGAGGTGTATTTGTATCCTTCAAGAACAACAAAGTCGCCAAAAGCAGCATCATATCCACAATTGTATTCCAAATCAATCTCATTGTAGAACCAATAGTGTAAATCCACTTAAAAAACCATCCTTTCTTTATAAGCCCATGCGACGTCGTTTTGCGACGTTTTAAAGAAGGATTAGCATTAGAAGACATGTTTGGATCAGATGTTTTATGAGTACATGCAAGGATGAGAGAAATCAAAGACATTCCATCTCCTAAAGAATGGTGAGATCTTATAAAAGTGACTGATTCTGCATCTGAGGTTTTAACGTTAAGGATGTGAATGTCCCATAAAGGTCTTGATCTATCAAGAGGAATCATTGTGAGACGTGAGATGTAATCATCAACGAATTTATCTCCATCTTCACCAATCTCTTCTGAGTCTATGTGTGGTACAACTACATGGTCTTTTACATTGACTTGTGTCTTGATCCATTTACCACCGTTATGTGACTTTGAGATTAAGACAAATGGTCAGTGGTCACCAAACAGTACTATGTCAATTCCCAAGTAAAGCTTTAATTTGTCACAAACTATTTAGAGGTTCTGTATATAATTTATTTTGGGGAAATTTTGAAAATGTCATTTTCTTTTGTTAGTTTTAATTCCAAAAATACCATAAAGTTGTGTCCGTTTCTAATAACACAAATATAAAATAATTTTAAAATTTTAACAAAGTTAATTAATTTCTCAAAACTAAATTTTAACGCCTTTGAATCTAAACCATAAACATTAATTTTTAAAAAATTTGTTTTATATTTGGGGTACTTTTGTAAGAAAAAATAGTTTAACGGTACTTTTAGAATAATTGAAAACTTTTACTAAATATGTTTGTACTATAAACTAGTTTATGGCATGCGAAATTAAACATATAATCTAATAAACTATAGCCTCCAATTTGTTAAAATTATAAATATTCGAATATATGTATTTAGAAAAAGAAGAAATATATATATATATATATATATCTTATATATATATATATGTACCAGTTTGCTTGAGAAACGAGGATGGTTGGAGATATTATGGATCAAGGCATCAAGAACAACGTCAGGACTAATCTTGGTTTTGAACCCTACTATGGTTACGGCGCAGTAGTCTATGCCCGGCGATTGGAATATACGCGCCATCGGGCTGAGTGGCTCCTCCTCCTCCTCCGACTCTTTCTTCATTAGTTCTCCCTTTTCTCCTCGATGACTTAATTTTCATTCTCTTATGTCCTAACATTAACGCAAACTTTTATACCAAAATAAAAGAGAAAAACAGTTGATGTGACTATTGAGAACCAGCTTCTAGATAATTGGGAAAACTTGTGTACCATAAATTAAAGAATATATTATAATAATCATCAACAAAAGCTGCTATCCATATTTCAAAGAAGAAAATTGGGCGTGATTATTAATTTTGTGGAGTCCACTGTAATTATATATGCACAGTAACTAATATATAGTTACTTTTATTCACCTTAGTAAAATAGGGAGGTGCTAGAAATCATAGCCTCTTTGATATATTTCAATATAATTAATAACTTTCTCTATTAAAAAGAATTAAAGCTCGGATTATAAAAATTAACCATTGGTNTCTTTATTAAAACTTAAGAAAATCTCTCAAAACTTAAGTCTCACAATCTATGAGAATACCACACCTTGGTAATTCTCCTTATATAAGAATTAAGAAAACTCTATTCCTAGAATNAAAAGGATTTACATATTAGTTAGATAACTCCTAAGATAATATGCATATATTTAGATATCTCCTAAATATATTCTTAATTCTTTTATTTTATCTTATCTTCTACTTCAAGTTATTATCAACATTTTCCCCCCTAATCTTGAAGTTGATCCTTGACTTGTCTTGCAC
>OVAV01000757.1:0-16066 GCA_900406375.1 Iberis amara | reverse complement strand
AGTTACATAAAATTTTGAGTTTTAATAAAATATTTTTAAAAATAAGTCAACCTACTTTTTGTAAAAAAAAAAATATGCCAAAATCTGTTACGGGTGGGCATACTGGTTTACGGTTCGGTTTTTCGGTTTTATAGAAATTAAAACCATTTGAACCCATTTGAAATACAAATTGGTTTCGGTTCTGGTCTGGTCTTTATTTCGGTTTTGATCTGGTTTTCCATTTAGAAGTCATTAAAATGTATATACCTTTCACACATAGATATAATTATAAAATACAAAATTCTATATACTTTTAATTTAATTTGGTTTCGGTTTTTTGGGTAACCAAAAATGGTTTCGGTCCAGTTTTTTTGTTTCTTAAATAATCAAACCTAAAGATCTTTAAAAGAACTTCGACTTGGTTTCAGTTTCATTTTTTCGATTGAGTTCGGACCGAGATTTTCGGTTTCCCTTTATTTTCCACCCATGAAACCTATATATTTTTGTCAAAAGTCCAAATACTTGCTAAAAATGAAAATAGTAAATATTAAATAAAATTATATTTTTGGAAATTGGTCGTTATTGAGAATTAACATGTTAGTTTTTTAACAAAGAATGCAAAACACATAAAAAATCATTGATAAAAAATAAAAAGATAGAAACACAAGTGCAAGAATGATTTACAATATAATCACTTAATAAAATTTGATACAATTATTCTACAAAATGAATAATTTAGGTAGGTCAACTGACCTAGTATACTTTCACGTAGGACTGCCCTTGGCTGGAATCTATTCTTTCCAAAATGAGGAAAGTAACGAGAGAGAAACACCTTTTCTCATCTTTTTTAATTTTCATATTTATTTTCAATTAGTCTTGTTTCATTTTTTAGCTTTTTAAAATGGCCAAACAAAAGAGAAATTCAAACATTTGGTTATTTCAAAATTTCAGTTACGAATCAAATATCTTATTTTGAATTGTTCAAAAAATATCTTACTTAAAATTAGGTAAAAGAAACCATGCGTATTCATATAAATAAACTTAATGACAATCATTTTTAATTATCCAGCAAATATCATGAGCTAAAATTGTGAGCTTTAGAAATTCTTTTTACAAAAGTTAACTTTCTCTGATAAGTGAAAGGTAAATTGTTTTTAGTGTTCATCGAACCTAAAATTAATTTAGCTTATGTGAATATATATGTGAGCATGGTCACGTTACTTTATATATATTAGTTTAATTGTCTCATACATGTTTTTTTTTTAGGAAAAAATGAAATATTCGTACGGGTGTTGCAAAACAAACCTCTTCCTTTCAAAGAATTACTTGATCAAATTTTTGGTGAACATGATCTTGAGAAAGACGATCGTTATTCTCCACATACTCTACGTACACACATCCAACAAACATTTGAAGAAGACGAAAGTGATGATGAATTAGCAATTGATGGAACAACAAAAGACAATGGATCCTAATTTCCTTTAATGTTATCTTCTGATGATGAATTTTCACGAGCCAATCAAGCAGCTCTCCTTGGTACAAGAGAACAAATACGAAGTTCACCACCACACAAAAATAAATCGAATTTGAGTGTTCCAAAGACAACAACTAGGTGTACAAATCGGAAAAAACCAACTTTGAAACTCAAGTTCAAACTGGATTTCAATGTCTTGAAGAATCTCGAACAAGCCTTCTAGATGCCTTACGGTCAAGACATAATTCAAATTCAACTTTTGGTGATGCTTTAGCTGTATTGGAGACATTGACAGTTGAACCTATGGGAAAGTTTTGGTGGGCAGCAAATAGGTTGCTGATGAATGATGAAGATGTTCGTGATGGCTTTATGAAATTAGGAGTGAAGATAATAAACTCGATTTATAGAAAGGCTAACTGGAGTTGATAGACATGATTATCAATGTGATGTAATCAATTTGAGAGATACCAATAGCTTCACAACTTCTCCACTTCTATCTACACAAATGGCAGGAATAAACACAAACGCTTCTTCAAGTCTTTGTCCGAGATATTAAATGTTTGATTTTGGATATTCCGGGACTACTTTCTCATTTTTGCATGGAGTTGTGTTACCTAATTCAATTGGCGAAATTAGATCTAGCACAAACTAGTTAGATATTGTTCTCTTTTTCTATTTTTAATAATAATGAAATTGAAAGAAATATTGGTGTGTTATATTTGTATTGAGTAATAAATAAAGCTTATGTCGTAATATATATTTTTAATATTTTTGTTAACTCTTATTTTTCAGCTTTTTTGTATGGCCGAATTGCATCTACGTGGAAATGTAAATTTGTCGAATGAAGAAATTGCGGAGTTGTTATTGTTGGAAGAGGATGAAATTATAAAAGCTCACATTTCTCCTATGTAAGAATACTATGGAAAAATTTTCTGCAAAGAACTAATGAAACAAGACAGAGGCAAAGGATGGCACATAATTCAACAACAAATTTATGAACATGAAAGCTCATGTCAAATGCTTATAAGGATGAATCCACTAGCATTTACACTTTTGTGTGAGATATTAAAACATAATTATAGCTTACAAGACACACAAATATAGCCGTTGACGAGAGTGTTGCAATTTTTCTCATCATATGTGGACAAAATGACACTCAGGGTGATCTTGGTCTAAGATTTGGGCATGCGCAAGAGACGATATATCAGAAGTTTCATGAAGTATTTGCAGCAATGGAACGAATGGCGGTAGATTATATACGACCAAGGACACCACATGAAATGGAATCTCTATCAATCTGACTACAAGGAGATAAGCGATATTGACCATATTTTAATGGCTTTTTTGGGGCATTAGATGGAACGCATGTGCCTGTTATGGTGACTTTGGGACGAGAATCTCTTCGTTTTATGAATAGAAAAGGGAATCTGAGCCTCAATGTATTGGTTATGTGCGATCTAGATATGCGTTTCACATATTGTTTTGTTGGTATGGCTGGATCAACTCATGATGCACGTGTGTTGTCAACTGCTACTTGAGATGATCCTATGTTTCCAAAGCCTCCAGGGGGTAAATATTACCTTGTAGATTCTGGATATGCTAACAGACATGGATATTTAGCTCCTTATAGGATACAAAGTAACGTGGGCACGAAATATCATCTACAAGAATTTATGAACGGTGAGCCGCCAAAAAACAGCAATGACTTGTTTAACATATGGCATACATCACTTCACTCAGTTATAGAACATACATTTGGGATGTGGAAGAAAAAATAGAGGGTTTTAAATGAATTTCCAAGATATAACATCACAATGCAAAAACGTGTCATATTTGCTACAATGGGACTTCATAATTTTATTCGCATGAACAATGTTGAAGATAAAGATTTTGATGAAGCTGAATTAAGAAAAGAATTACATGGGCAACGTAATGTCAAAGATGATGCAAATGATGATCAAAGTGTTGGTGTAGAAGAAAAAACATAAGCGGAAAATTATATGAGAATTATTCGTGATCAAATAGCTGAACAAATGTGGTCTACATATCAATGTAGACATCGTCGTCGGCGTTAAAAAAATTTTTTAGTAGTTAATTCTTTAAATAAAATTTAGCACGTTTTAGTTTGATTTATTATTTTATTACATATATTTGAATATTCAATATTTATAATTTATTATATTGTAGAAACAATTTTAATATTAGTTTATCTATCCCTTTATGTTCCTCTACATAGTCACCATTCATCTTTGCAAATTGCTTATTTCTCTGGTTCATTTTGTTCCTCCTGCGACAAGTATTTCACTCTTTTTTTCCTCTCCTCTTTATTCCACTCATTCCACTAATTACTCTAAATCATCACCATCTACAATCGATATTCACATTAATTTAAAACAGTTTGACGACACACCTTCATATGTAACTATTTTTTCTTTTGTAGAGACATCTATGAGTATAGTGTTTTCTCTTGAATCCTTGATCTCGCCATTTAGGCAGTGAATGGTGTACATATTATTTGCGGTTTTGTAATTTAGATTCCTAATCCCGCTAATGTCATTATTCATCATCAATTTAGTAACTGGCATTTTCTAATAAAAAAAAAAATGATCTGAAGTGTGGTATTCAAAAAGCAAAATGTATGAAGAGAATTTTTTTAAACGTATTTCAAGTTGTCCATCGTAAAATAGCAGTGGTTCATGCCTTTTTTAGCATTGAATTATTTTTTTGTCAACCAACATATCTCTTCATGCTATACTAATAGTATGTATATATATACATATATTTTTCCTAAAATTATTCAGCACTTTATTATATTGAACTTTTCAAAAACACCATTTTTAAACTTTAGTTTCAAAAATATTATACTCTTAATTGTTTCACAAATAATAAAAAATCTTTTTATTAAAAAAGTTCACAAATATAAAATAACTTTAAGAAATTAAAATTTTATTCTAAATCCCCTAAACTAAACTCCAACTCTTCTAAACTTACCAAACTTAACAAAAAAATAAATAATATTTTAATTAAATATACAAATAATTATACCAAACTAAATCGAATATTACAATACTTAGACTTATGCACCTACACAAAGTTATTAAAAAAAATGAGAACAAATTTACCTGAATAAATATCAAAATCTATTATCCAAATAACTTAATCTGACTGCAGGTATTGGCCACCTTCCATCGTCCGTAGGGTGAAGCTTAGAACAAGAAAAAATGTCATGCAAGTCTAATCTAAACTTCACATTGTCTTTGTTCTTCCTTGGACATTTACCACAGTGTTCATTATATTTTCAAATAAGTTTTTCTCAATATGCATGACATCTAGATTATGCTTCAACAAATTGTATTTCCAATATATACAACAAATCTCAGAAAATGTTTTTCTTGTGCCAGTTATGATATTCTCCAGAACCAACAACGTTGACATGTCCATTCCCAACAACATTAGTATCAACGATCCTTTGAATACCAAAATCTCTCATTTAAGTTAATAGATATGTGCTATCTAATTCAGGTGGTGGACCTTCAGTACATCTCTTCTTAGTGGATAACGAAGCATATCAACGATAAAGATGATCCGGGGGCAAAAATATTCGGTGATAATTAAACCAACATGTTTTTATTCCATTCTTCAGTTAGAATGAATTTGTGTTATCGTTACAATCAAACCAACATGTTTTTAATTCATGTGGTGGATCTTCAATACATCTCATGTGTGTTGTCCTTCTAGATAACATACCAGACGCTGGAAAATCGCTTATATTTCATATAAGAATCGCATGCATCTTAATTTTTTTTTTTTTTGCAACGATACATCATACACCTCCTCTCCATGTTTCCATAATTTCTTCAACTAATTTATCAATGGTTTCAGAAACACAAGTGCTCGTGTCGATGACCATCCACAGAGAATATTGTCTACCATGCTTTCCGAAAAGGCTGAATCCATCTATACATAATCCAAGATACACGTTTCATTTCGCGTATGCAAAATCCGGATATGTAGACTTAAAACGATTCCAAACTTCTGCATCAAAAGGTTGTATAATCTTTCCATCAAATCTATGCTCAACATGTCATTTCATTCCTGCAACTATTCTCTCAGATTGATACAACCTCTTTAGCCTATCTGTTAGTGACAAATACCACATCCGCTTGTAAGGCACTGAAACTCTACCATTTGTATCCTTAAATATTGGTTTGCGGCAACGGTGTTCACCGCATCTCCAATAGATCATACAATTTTCGGTGCACACGTCTATAATCTAATAAGGCAATCCAAGCCATGAAATAAGTTTTTGTATCTCGTAATATGAAGTCGGAGCAACGTTATCCTCTGGAAAGATATCCCTCACAAAATTGGTTATTGTTTCAACACATTTCTCAGCCAAATTATAGTCTATCTTTATCCCCATCAAACTACTTGTAGATAATAAAGGTGAATGACCATCTCTACATCTTCTATATGATGGTTGATTCGATGCGTCGAACATACCAAAAAAACGTTGTGCTTCCAAATTAAGTTATCCAATCCTTTCTTCAACAACCTCTGTCGACTTTATATATATATTCTATATTGAACCGTACCATCCCCAAAATCTACTTCAATTCTTAGTTCTTTTAACATATCGGTATACGGTTCGTTTGTGCTATTACTACCACCAACACCAAGTGTTTCGCCATGTATATACCAAATCTTATAACCCGACATAAAATTATTGCAATACAAGTGATTCCATACTAAATCTATCATGATATTATGAGAATTCCGACATAAAGAACATGGACATGTTGACTTACGACTTCTTTGTGCCGAAGGTTGTCGGCATGCCAATTCCATGAACTCGCCAACACCACGTGCATATTAATCGTTCAAGAGTTTTGTGTCTTGATTCATCATTTCACCATCCATCCATGATCGGAAATATGAAGTAAATATTTTTTTAAAGATTAATATGTTGTTGTTTGTGAAGTGGATATTGAGGCTCCTGGTTTTTATAGAATTCATAATCGATGGATTACTGACGGACTAAGTCGTCGATATATTCAAATATATCCGAATAGAACGGTTACAAACGGCTAGTTTGCATTGAGAAAAATATCAACGAATTAAAAACGGATTTTTGATGGATTATATCCATTGATAATGATCCGTTAAAAATCCTTCATTAATTTCTAACGGACCGAATTTCGTCGATAATTACATACTGATAGTATCCGTCCAAAGTCCATCAGAAAGCCCTCGATAATTATGGACAGATCTATATCTGTCACTATGTCCGTCGCCTGTTTTCTTGTAGTGACTATTTTGAAAGAATTCATCTCCTCATCCCATTTCTATTATGGAAGTTGGTTTAACTTAATCATCCATTGACACTTATTATTCATGTCTATGTATGGCCAATGCTCAAACTACTTACTCCAAAATTTATCAATGTCCTCACGTATGTTCGTTATGTAGGTGGGCTTTGATTTTGAAAGGGAGATCATCCTTACAAAAATTTCCACTCTTGCTTGTGGTATTGGCTCATGTGGCGAGTTTTTTTTTTTCAATTTTCGCTATAACTTTTCCTTCTCATGATGTAGTGATATGCAACTGATATTTCCTTTGGGATCTTGACAATATGATCTTCAAGTAGTTAGAGGTAAACAACTTCTTCATGTTGGTCATGTTGACATTAAGAAGAGTTGAAGCATTTAGAGTAATGGAATCAGCAGAGGAAAAAACTCAAGGAAGAGAAGAATTGTTGTTAGAAGTGGTCATAGTGAGATGGAACACAAAGAGAAGATAACAAAATAAGAGAAGAAAGACTATATGAAAAAGAGAGAAAGGAAAAGGTAGTGAAAAGAGGCGATCAAGAGAAAAAATTTAAGTATAGGAATTTTGCTTTGATACCATAATAAGATGTGATCAAATTGATTCATGTCGTTGTACAGAGGAAGAAATATAAATTGAATGTACATGGTGAACAAAAATTAAATGTACATGAACAATTGAGTTAGGGGTTGTATTGGATATGAAATTTTGAATGATTTGGATTAAAATGACAAATCCAATGTCATTCAAACAAGAATTTTAATTTTTTAAATATAAAATCTAGTGTTATTCACATAAAAATTTAAGAAAATCTTATGAAATCCATTGTTATTGGGTTTGACAAAAAAAATCTATTGTTATTGGAAATATTTAAAGTAGTTGATTTCTAATGATTTTAGAGTGTTATTGTACAGTTTTTTAGTTAAAAAAATCAAAGTTTAATCTCATGGATTTAGGAGGGATTGTAGAGAATTTTCAACAAAAACACATAAAGTTCCTTAATTAACCTGAAATCATCTAAAATCCACTTAAACTCAAATCACTTCAAATATTCATTTGAATGCACCCGGTTAATGGTAATTGAGTAGTTGCAAAGATTTGATACTATTTTCTTAATAGAGGCTAATAACATTTCGCATAGTTTACCTAGTAATAGATGGATATATCCGATACATTGAATCATTTTTTTTTTTTTTTTGATAAAACATTGAATCATTTTAATCGATATCTTATCTTATTAATTTGTTTTCATGCTATTCTAGACATTAGTTTTTGATTCCAAGTAGTTCGACCTTTATTATAAACCACCTTAGCGGAATTCACATCCACACGGTCTAGTAATTCATTTCATTAGTAGAATTTTTTTTTGTAAAACATTTTCTAAGTTATTATTCGGTTCGGTTTCAGGTAGAAACCATTCAATTGGTTCTTCGGATCCTAAATTCTAATAACCAATCCATACTTTTTTAATATTCGGTTCGGTTTCGGTTCGGTTCTTGTCGGTTCCGGGTCGGTTCGGTTATATGTTAAAAGAACCAAAAAATACCCGAAACTTTCTTTCTAAGTCGGTTCTGGGTACTTTGAAACCCAAAATACCAAAAAAATACCCTAAATTCCCGGTTCCAAGTCGGTTTCAGATATATTAGACCCGAAATATCCCAACAAATACCCAAAAATACAAAAATTACTTGAAAAAACTAAAATACCCGAAATAGTTTAAGAATAAATTACCCGAAGAAGACTAAAACACCCGAAAATACAAAAAATTACCTGAAAAAAATTAAAATACCCGAAATAGTTTAAGAATAAATTACCCGAAGAAAACTAAAACACCCGAAAATACAAAAATCATCTGAAGAAAAATAAAAATTACCCGGAAAAAACTAAAATACCCGAAATATATAATAGGTATATATATGTCCGGATATTCGGTTCGGTCCTGGTTCCTAGCCGATACCCATGGTTCTTCATCTTCGGAACCATCGGGTAATTTGGATGGAACCAGAACTGAACCGGAACCGTTTTTTTGGTTTTTCGGTTCTGGTTCTTGGTTCCGGTTTTTTTGCCCAAACCTAATTCTATTAGGGCATATGATATTTTAATAGTAGTTCCACGTTTTACTATTATTCGAAATATCAGTATGAAAGAAACAAATGTTAATCCGATAATTTTTTTGATATAATTTAAGGACAATCATTTACAAATTTGTCAATTAGTTGTTATATAAGCTAAGAAAATTGGTGATCAGTCTTTAATATGAACTAGATGATGTCGTGTGCTGTGCACGAGAAAAGTTTAATAACAAAATATTATTATTTAATATTTTTATAAATTTGTGTTGATAGTTAAAATTTAATTCTATGAGATAGTTTAATTCTATTCTATAGCCTAGTGAAAATTATAAATATTATTACCATAGAGTTTTAATCATTAAAATTTTAAACTATATTATGTTTTTATCATGTTAAAGTTTCTAAAATTAAATTTATTATCAAGTTCATAAATTGAATTAAATTATAGATTTTTGAATAATAAAAATATTTACTATGTATTTTTATGTTATGTCTGTTGTGGTTCAAAGATGAATGTGACGAAAAGTTTATGTTATGAAGTACATTATTACATTTAAATTTCAAAAATATAAAATATTGTAGTATTTTGTTATGTTTGATTTGATTATTGATTTTAACCAAAAAATTGAATTAACTAAAATAAAATTTTAAATGAGATGTCTATAAATAAAAGTTTTCTTATTATAATTTATCATTTTTTAGTATATTTATATTATGTTATTAGCCCAATACTCATTTTTGCATTTGATGTGAATTTTTTATAGGAAAATAGATTATGTAATATATGTCTGAATTTTAAAAATTTAAATCATCAAATATGTAGAAAAAATATTTATTATTAATTTAATATTATATAACTATTAATTTTATTTTCAAAAATAAAATAAAAATAAAGAATATAAAGAAATATATATAATAAAAGTGGATATCCAAGTTTCCTTATTTAAGATGAATACCATTGAATATATCAATTTAAAAAAGGAAATAAAAATTACAATAAATTCATCAAATAAACTTAAAAATATATTAATAATGGGTTGACTTCACTAGCCCCCCTCAACTTTGTACATCCAATCTTTTTCCCCCTGAACTTTGGAGCTCCTTATTTTCCCACCTGAACTTATATTGCTCCTTACCCGTCCCCCCTCAACTTTGTCCATCTAATCTTTTTCCCCCTGAACTTTGGAGCTTCTTAATTTCCCACATAAACTTAGATTTCTCCTTAACCGACCCCCTCAACTATTCGTTCTCATCATTTTACCCCCAAGCGATTTGGAACACTAATATGAGATTTAAATTATAAAAACAATAAATCGCGTTTTGGTTTAACCCAATAAATCATACGTTAAAATATTTTTAATATTAAATCTTACGTTAAAATATTTTTTATATTACTTTTAAACTAATACAACAAAAATATTTTAAAATCAATTAAAATAATAAATTAAATTAAAATATTTTTAATATTAAAACATAGTATTTAATTTTGTATTTAATTTATTTTAAAAAATTTGTAATATTATAATTTTTTTAAATAATAAAATAAATTATAATTTTTTAATATTAAAAAATATTATTTAATTTTGTTATTTTAATTGATTTAAAAATATTTTAAAATATTATAATATTTTAAAATAATAAATTAAATATTTTACAATATTATAATATTTTAAATAATAAATTAAAAAAAATATTTTTAAAATTAAAAACATAAAATTTAATTTATCATTTTAATTGATTTTAAAATATTTTTGTTGTATTAGTTTAAAAATAATATTAAAAATATTTTAACGTAAGATTTAATATATTAAAAATATTTTAACGTAAGATTTATTAGGTTAAACTAAAACATGATTTTTTATTGCTTTTTATAATATAAATCGCAAATTAGTGTTCTAAATCGCTTTGGGGGTAAAACGATGAGAACGAATAGTTGAGGGGGTCGGGTAAGGAGCTATCTAAGTTCAGGTGGGAAATTAAGGAGTTCCAAAGTTCAAGGGGAAAAAGATTGGATGGACAAAGTTAAGGGGGACGGGTAAGGAGCAATCTAAGTTCATGTGGAAAATTAAAGAGCTATAAAGTTCAGAGGGAAAAAGATTGGATGGACAAAGTTGAGGAGGGCTAATGAAGTCAGCACATTAATAATCTCAAAATATTATGGTACCTCTACGTAAGACTAAAATGCTTATGCTTTAATATATTTAATTTAAGATGAGTATTGCTAAAATAAATCTGATTATTATGTTTTGTTGAACCAGTTAGATGATTAACTCTCTCATCTTTTCTCTCAACTCTCTCTACTTGGCCGCAAGCTTTGTTCTTTTCCACCGGTGCCGGCGGCTACCTTTGGCTGGCCGGCGCCACCTCTTACTTTCCTTTTCGATTAGTTTTTTTTGGCGATTTTATACTCCGATTTTGGATTTGGAGTTTCTCCCTACTTTCTTCTTCTCTCAACCTCTCCCTTTTCACCTCTGTTTCCTCCACATGCATGTCCATGGACTTCTCAGATCTGCTGCTTTAGAGACCTTAACTCTGGTGATGCTTGCCCTCTTGATGAGATCTGGCTCTCTCTGGCGTCTGTGGCTTTCTATTAGCCAGCTCTACAGTTTGGATACATGCATGCGACGACTTCATTCTCTTATAGGAGTTTCAGTACGGTCTATTTGGGCGGTGGTGAAGTATTCTTTTGCAAGTGGTGATTCCGGTGATAGGTGGTGGTTTCGGGTTATAGGTGAGAATGTCTGGGTGGATGAGGTAGTTGATCTCCTACTTGGTAAATCGGATGTTTTTGGATCTGGCGCAGCGGATCAGATAATGGTGGTGGAGGCTCCTTTGTCCGCAAGTGATTTTGATGTCACCGGTGAAAACTTAGCTTTTAAAGCTCCGGAAACTGCGAAGATAGGCGACGCGATTTCATCTCTGGCTGCTAGGGCAACCTTACCATCTTTGGGTTTGAAAATGGGCCAGCCTGCGAGGCCTATTTTCATTTTGTCAAGCCCATTTGTCGTTTTTCTTTTATTTTGTAGTTATGTTAATATTAGGTTTTATAATAATGTCAACTTATTGTATTTAGATAAGAAGAAACAGATTCGATCGGGTATGTATCCGGTACGAAAATTCCCGATTCATCGGGTTAGCTTATGTCGGTCTAGAAAGTTAAATCTTTCTAGAATCCGTGGTCCTTCGGGACTCTTTCAACTCCATTTTGGAGTAGATATTTCCTCTCATTTTGAGAGCAACTGCCTCTTGTGGGCCTGTACCTTCCCCTAATGGGATCTGTAATACCCTTTATGGGTCTGTTCTCTTTTTAATCTAAAATAATACAGTTGAAAAAAAAAAAAAAAAAAAAAAGGTGTTTCTCTCTTGAATGTCGTGTAAGCACACTATCGTCCTCTAGCGACTCCTATAGGTTATTGCATAACATGAAATCTCATCTATATAACGGGATCTTATTGAATCTCTTTTCGGTCAAAATTTGAAAAAGAAATCTCATCGTAATGATAAATTTATCCTCACAAATTAATATCCATATATGCATGTGAAAAGTATACCACCACACAAAACAAGTTTAATTAAGTAAATTTCGTCACAAATGCAGATAATCAAGACATATTTATGCTATCACACTCCTTCTCGTTTTCTAACATTGGAAGTCAAAAATGTCGTCTAGAGTATAAATTAATTGATTTGCCAAAAAAACCAAATAGCTATTAAGGGTTGCTTTATGCTAAAACTTTTAATTTGTAGATTACATACCCTCATGATTACTAACACACAAAAAATGTCTACATAAAATTAAAAAAAAGGCAAAGAAAGATAGAAAATTTTGTTTTACATGATAGAGTTAGAATATTGGAGCACTACTTTGTTCTTTTTCTCGTGTAATGATCATAACTTCAATCTTTTGAGTAATCAAAGAAGCCAAGAAGGATCTGAAGAGAGTCCAAATCATTGGGGAATAATAGTCCCGTTAGACCCATGGCATGAAGTTAAAAAATACCAATTATGATGTGACCCGGCCCAAGCCAAGACAAAACAAAGCAGAGTGGGAAACTCCTCATAGATCCGATAAAATCAATAAGGGACTCGTCAAATTATAAACATAAATTAATTGATACCACTCTGGTTGCAAGGATGCCAAGGAAAGTATATTTTAAGTTTTTAAGAGAAAGGTTGGTGAAGAAAAATGCAACAATGTCTTAGAGTTCTCAATAATGATTTGCTTTGCATTTTTACTTACATATTTACAAATTACAACAATAGTTGCAGTTGTAGATGACCCTTTCATTGTATGTGCGTCCTAAATACTGAGTTTATAACTTAAAGTTTAGAATTTATAAGTACATATATACTATCAACTTCATCGAACACCGTATAATCTATAGTAGTTTTGAGATCAATCACTATGTACAAACCCATGAGTTGTCATAGTCGACTTCTAATGCTTTTGACCATTATTTGTTTCGCTTCTGGTCAGAGACCATTATTGTTGAAATTTGATATGCTCAGTCGGATTTAATTTTAATATATAATTATACACAAAGGACGGAGTTAGTTTTGATCTCTGTACGTTGTTATAAAATAACAAACGAGATAAAAGATGAACAAGAATCAAGTGGTCTAGTAGTTGTGTCATCTATATTACTTTGTTACCAGACTAATGATCGAGTCTGACCACTTGTACTTTTTCATATTTATGGATAGTTTGAGTTATAAATTAATGTGAGAAAAATAACGACTTATGTATCTCTATATTGATCTTGTTGGATCTAAGGGCATCTCCATTGGTAGTTTCTCATAGGGTATCTCATGAATAAAAAAAAGAAAAAATAATCAAAAGAGGAGAGAGAAATTGAGAATGGATTCTCAAATGAGAGCTTACGAGAACTCATTAAGAAACTCTTGTGTGTTGTCATTTTCTCATTGACTAAGATTTTTTTATTAACATTATATTAATAAAACAAATAAAACTATAAAAGAAATATTGATATTATATTAGTGAGATACCAATATGAGTATCCCATGGATGAGGAACATCACTTTCTTTATATTGTTTGCGTAAATCAATGCAAAAGATAAAATTGTGGTGATGTTCTAAAATTTTGGACATGAATCAATGTCTCCTTAGCTATATTAGCCAAGCCAATTATTGCCATATATGATAGAACTTACATGCTTATACTTGCGTTCTTAACATTAGAGTACACATATGTCAATAGTGGAAATTGGAGACCTATTTATAATTTCATAAAATTTTATTTATAGTTGATAATTATGGCTGTGAAATGAAGAATGAACGCATGTTAATCTTTTATGAAAAAGAGCTTTTTGGTGTTCATCGGATCTAAAGGGGAGCGGAGTGAGTGATCATTAAAGTACTAAAGGAGAAAGGGGAGAAAAAAAGTAAAGAAAACAGGTTAAATCGAAGTGATAAAAAAGGCAAAAATTAAAGTGTATTAATTATTTTATTTACCCTTTTAAAATGTTTATGCTTTTAATTCTTTTGTATGGAAAAGATAAAGTTATCATCATTACCCTCTCTTTTTCTCTAATCCCAATGAAGCATGAATCTTGATCGATCAACTGAGTCTACAAAGGAAAACACCGGTTTTAGAAGAAGGTTTGATCTTCCTTTTTTTTATATATATGTGAAGGTTTGATCTTCTGAGAATAGCTAAAATCCTAAAAAAACTTAGATGGATTAGTTAAATAAAAGAGGAGAGTAGTTAAATCTAAAACTACTTGTCGACATGCAAGAAATAACATAATCTTGGATGACCTTTAAGCTCGATATTTCAATTTTCGTTTAGAGAGTATGTTTAGCATTATATGGTAATATAAGATAAAGTACATAGAATCTGAATTCTTACGATGTTCTTCAGTACGCTATCATAATGTGAATTGTGCATTGGTTATAACTAAAATGTTTCTTTACATTTTAATTTGTGTCTAATTATGCTTTCGTTTTATAATGATCCTAATCATGCATTACACGAAAACATGCACGAATTACTCAAGGACATAATGATAAACTTATGCTCGTCAATAATTATTGACGGATTCTTACGGCTTTTGGACAAAACACATTCATCAGAAATTATCGACGGATTTTGTTCCGTCAATAATTTTTTCCAATGCAAACTAGCCGTTGTATTCAGATATTCACATATATCGACGGATAATTCCGTCAGTAATCCGTCAATTATGGATTCTATAAAAATCAGAACACTTAATCTTCACTTCACAAACTAACACACATTCTTAAAAAAAAGTCTACTCACTATTTTCGATCATGGATGGATGGTGAAACGATGAATCAAGACACAAAGCTTTTGAACAACGAATATGCACGTGGTGTTGGCGAGTTCATGGAATTGGCATGTCGACAACCTCGGACACAAAAAATCGTAAGTTAACATGTCCATGTTCTTTATATCAGAATTCTCATAATATCATGATATATTTAGTATGAAATCACTTGTATTGCAATGGTTTTATGTCAGGTTATAAGATTTGATATTTACATGGAGAAACATCTGGTGTTGGTGGTAGTTGATGTCATTGGATTTTACATGTTTTAGGGAGTCATTTACCATCGTTTTAGGTTCATTTAGATATCAACATGTTGCATTCATAGGTCAATCTTAGTAAGTTTGCATTTTTAGGTAGTTCTGCATTAGCATTCCCATACACGTGCATTTTGGAGATATTTCAGGAACTTAGAGAATTTTCGGAACATCATGGAAAATTGGAAAAGGAAAAAGAAGGACTCGACATGAACACCAAGGAACTCGGTCTCAAACCCAAGTATGAACTCGAGCAGTCCCAGAAACGAACTCGAGCAGCCCTAGAAACGAACTCGAGCAGTCCCAGAAACAAACTCGAGCGGGACCCAAAATAGACTCGACCAGGACATGAAACTGGGCTCGACTAGGACCTGAAACTGGACTCGACCAGGACCTGAAACTGGACTCGACTAGGACCTGAAACTGGACTCAACCAGGACTCGACCAGCCTGCAACCCAACTCGACCACACGTAGAGCTCAACTCGACCCCAGTTCGAGCCAGACTTAAAGATCAAGCTGAATCATTACGAATTTTAATCATTTTTCTTTTAGTGGTTTAGGGTTTTCCTAAACCACTATATAAGCTCTAAAACGCCTCCATTTGAACCTATGCCTTTTTAAGCTTTATTTTATGTTCTTCCTTTAGGTT
>OVAV01000756.1:0-16070 GCA_900406375.1 Iberis amara | reverse complement strand
TATATATATATATATATATATATATATATATATATTTAAACGCCAAGACTGCCTCCCGGGACAGAACCGGTTTGGCAAATCTGGCTATGATACAAATCTGTAACACCTGTTTCCCTTACTTTCGAGGCATACATGTCACATACTCTTTTCAGACTTTATAACACAATAACCCAAAATAATATTTTCCAAACATACTTTTAAAACCACTCTTTTTAAAATAAAATAAAGAAATACGTCTTTAATAATACTCAACATACACCTTATTGTTTAAACCAAATAAATCCTTAAAGAACACAAGAAACTCTCGAGTTCTAAAATAACACCATAAAGAGAAACAAACTTGCAAAACTACTCTAGATCATCATCATCACCTGTAAGGGAAAAGAAGGGGTGAGTAACGAATTACCTAGTGAGGAGATCACCTCTGTCCATAGAAACACAGAACAATTTCTACTCTTATACAATACTTAACATACATGTAAAGCTGGCACATCAAACATATATCTAACTTCCCTATCCGTAATCACAACATACAATTCTTCACTTGCCATAGGCAAGAGGTCCACAAAATACGAGGTTTGGGTAGCTCTGTATACCTTTTGAACCCATCTACGAGGTACAATTAGCTCTTTATAAACTTTGTACCCATATGCGAGATCCGATTAACTCTTTATAACCTTTGGATCCATATGGACTCGTCAGTCATTTATTAAGATATATTGAACCCGTCAATCCAATATAGACCACATTCCCATACTCATCATCATCTCAACATATTACATAACACCATAAAATTAGTATGACCACAACTCAACATTTATTTCACCAACAAGAATCACCTCATCAATCAACAATCGTACATATATGAAAATTAACCTATAACTACATATATGCAACTTATGCATAAAAGCAGAAAAAGATCACTGTGCTTTCACAAATCCCACCCTCATCTGGAAGATTGAGGTTGGCTTTTGACGTTTTCGAAACTAAAATTGCATTTTTGGATAAGGAATAGGGTTTCTGGTTTTAATAAATTTCGGCATTTCTTGGCCGAAAAGAAAGACATATACCTCATAGAATATACCTTAGAATTACGAAGTTAAGATTGCTTTAGAAAGCTTATAAGAATATATTTCCAACGATACCAAGATCAACTCCAAACGCCGGGTGGATCAACGGCAAAAGCTCAAACAATAACCCTACTCAATCAAATAACTGACAGATTATAAAGTATTCTTAGGTGTATATAAATACTCACTACGTTCATATCAAAACTCCGATTGCAGAGGCGATTGAACTGGCGTTATCCTTGACAAAAGCTCTTGTAAAGACACAAAAATCGCAATATGAAACCCTTTAGTTCGCAAGTACATCGCCTCACCAAACCCCTATCCAAAAATAGTTTCTGGCTTAACAAAAATTTGGAAAAAATCTGACAGATGTAGAATGGTTTTTAGGAAACTTTAAAAACTCACCACGATCGACTCAGTGATACGATGATGATAAATCTTGAACCGCTAGATAGCTTATGACGAGATCTATCTAGATATACCAAGATCTCCTACTAACTCCACCGTGTAAGAACACACTCAAAGACACTAGATGGAAAAGAGTCTTGTCTTTTCGCAGAAGGCTCAGAAAAGCCCAGTAACAATCAAAAGCCCATCAACAAGACAAGCCCACCTGAGAAGCGACGGATAACTTCACCTTCGACCTGGAAACAAAATGACAAAAGAAGTTAGAGGCAAAGTTGCAGAAAACAACAACAACCTTAAAGCAAAAATTCACATCTACAACATTCAGCTGCAAAACATATTTGATATTTTGACTGAGCAATAGGAATTAAACAGATGTATTATAGGGGAAACTATGTAAAGAAGAGCTCCATTATATAAGGAGACTCTCAGCTGTAATAAGAAATTAACAATAAAAATAAAGATGAACCTTTAAGTTATTTTCTCAATCATTTTCAATATTCTTTGTTCTGCTTTCACGGTATCAGAGCCATGAAGGCTCAAAACTATCATATTCTCAATATCTCAAATTGTGTCACTATTAAACTCAATGAATGAAATTACATTTTGTGGAAGAACCAATTGAGTCTTTTCTGAATGGTCAAGGCTTTTTAGGCTTCGTTAATGGCGTCTTTACAGCTCCTGCACCAACCATTCAAGTCTCATGCATAGTGGGTGTAGATGGTGTAGCCTAGAATTTAGAGTATGTAGAGTGGCTTCGCGGAGACCACGTTTTCAAGGCATGGTTGTTGGGTTCATTCTCTGAACACAGACTTAGTGTTGTGGGAAACTGTTTAACATCTCAAGATGTGTGGACTGCTCTTGCAAAACACTTCAACCGCGTGACATCTTCAAGGCTTTTTGAGCTCCGAAGGAAATTACAGACTATGCAAAAAGGAGATAAAAGCATGGCAGATTATCTTCAAGAGGTAAAAGCATTATGTAACCAGCTCTCTTCTAGTGGCAGCCTAGTACTAGATAACATGAAGATATTTGTTGCTTTACATGGGCTAGGAAGAGATTATGAACCCATCAAAACCAGTATTCAAGGTTCAATGGACATAGCTCCCAATCCAATTTTTTAAATATGTGATTCCTAAACTCACCAACTATGACAATAAGATCCAAGCTGTGATGGTGTACTTTTTAAGGACAAAATAAATCATAATGTCCTCAGCTTGGGAAGAAGCCTTGAAGGGCTCTATGTGCTTAAAGAAACACATGTTCAAGTTATGTTCTCTACCAGACAACAAATAACCAGTGAAGATGTTTGGCACAGACGACTTGGACACCCTAATAATCTAGTTCTCCATCAACTTTCAGCAAATAAACTCATCTTTGTTACAAGCAGCAACGCTTATACGTGTGAAGTCTGCAAACTGGGAAAAAGTAGTATATTGCCTTTCATTTCTTCTACTTTTAATGCATCTAGACCCCTAGAGAGAATTCATTGTGATCTCTAGGGTCCTCTCCTATTGTGCCTATGCAAGATTTTAAAAACTATGTTATTTTCATTGAACATTGGTCTAGATATTGTTGTCTATGTCCACTTAAATCAAAGTCAAACTTCTTCAACACCTTCTGTGTATTTCAAAACCTTGTAGAAAACCAGTTCAATTACAAAATACAAACCTTCCATTGTGATGGAGGGAGAGAGTTTACCACTAACAAGTTTCTTTCACAACTACAAAACAGTGGCATCCAACAACACATATCTTGTCCTCATACACCACAACAAAATTGTCTAGCTGAAAGAAAGCATAGACACATCACTAAGCAAGGACTCACTATGATGTTTGACAGTAAAATGCCTCAAAAGTATAGGGTAGAGGTATTTTTCACTGCCAACTTTCTGATAAACCTATTACCTACAACTACTATAGAGGAAAATATCAGTCCCTATCAGAAACTAGTTGGCAAGCCACCTGATTATTCTGCTTTAAGAGCTTTTGACTGCACCTGCTTCCCAACTCTACGTGACTATGCAACTAACAAGTTTCAACCTAGGTCTACATTGTGTCTTCCTTGGCTACAATGACAATTATAAGGGTTATAGATGGCTATACCCACCCACAGGAAGAGTTTATATTAGTCGCCATGTACTGTTTGATAAACAATATTTCCTTTTGCAGATAAGTAAACATCACATCAATCTTCTGCAAATTCAACTCTGCTTGATGCATGGCAAAGTATTTTCTTACCTAAGGAGTCTACACCATCTGTTGAACAACAACTTCCAACAGACACTTCAATTCCTATTTTACGAACTCCTATATTGCTTCAACCAGTTAATACACCTTCTTCACCTCACATTCCGCTGGAACAAGCTGAATCAAACTCTGCACCAAGATAAGACTCTTTGTCTTCTTTTTTTACTACTTATGATGATTATGAGTGTCCTGTGCGTACAGAAGGCTCTGACCGTGTTCCTATTGCCGACAACACTCAACTATCATCAACAAGGACAGTCATTTCAGACAGCAATGAAAGATTCTCCTATTTCAACTGCAACTACAGCTCAATCTCATCATCCAATGGTTACAAGGCTTCAAGCAGACATAAGAAAACCTAATCCCAAGTACCTACTGTTAACACAAAAGACATCATATCCCCTGCCTAGGACAGTTACAACAACTCTCAAAGATCTTGGCTGGACAACTGTTATGAAGGAAGAAATAGCTTCTTGCAAAGAAACTAACACATGGTCTTTAGTTCCTGTGCAATCACCAATGCATGTGCTTGGTTGCAAATGAGTATTCATAACGAAGTTACATGCAGATGGCAGTCTAGACAAGTTAAAGATAGACTCGTAGCTAAGGTTTTCAATCAAGAAGAATGGATTAATTACCTAGAAACATATAGTCTTATTGTAAGGACTGCTACAATCAGATTAGTGTTACATACTGCAACAAAGACATCAAACAACTTGATGTCAAGAATGCCTTTTTACATGGAAATCTCACTGAAATAGTCTACATGAAGCAGCCTACTTGTTTTGTTGATAAGGCTAATCCAACACATGTATGCAAATTATAGAGATCCTTATATCGACTAAAACAGTCTCCACGAGCATGGTTTGACAGATTCAACTCTTATTTACTTGAATATGGGTTCACATGCAGCAAGAGAGAACCTTATTTATTCATTTTTATGCAAGAAAAAAAATGTCATGATGCTATTACTATATGTAGATGACATGGTTATCACAGGGAATAATGCAGCACTGATAACAAAACTACTTGCATAAATGAATAAGACCTTCAGAATGAAGGATCTAGGAAGATTACACTACTTCCTTGGCATTCAAGCACACCATCTACCTACAGGTTTATTCTTATCCCAACAAAAGTATGTTGAAGACTTGCTTATTCTTGCAGGGTTTCAGGACTATGCAGCTATAGACACTCCTCTTCCTTTGCGGACTAAAAGAGTAATTGAGCAACCTGAACCATTCACCAATCCAACTTACTTCAGATCTCTTGCGGGAAAACTTCAATATATGACATTAACAAGACCATACATTTAATATTTTGTCAACTTTGTTTGTCAACGTATGCATCAACCAACAGTTCATTATTTCAAGTTACTTAAGCGCATTCTACGATACATCAAGGGCACAATTCAAATGGGTAACACATTCAGCAAGAACACAAATTTCACACTAAGGACTTACAGTGACTCAGACTGGGCCGGATGCAAATTGACACGCAGATCTATGGACGGATTCTGCACCTTCCTTCGAAACAACATAATTTCTTGGTCTTCTCGGAAACATTCAACAGTGTCCAAAAGTTCCACTGAAGTTGAATACAAAACAATGTCTGAAACTGCATCAGAAATCACATGGCTTAACTTCATGATGAAAGAATTGGGTATTCCACAAGTTCACATACCTGAAATATACTGTGACAACCAATGTCTACCTTACCCCAAATCTAACCCTTCATAATCGCAGCAAGCACTTCGACACAGACTTCCATTATGTTCGGGAAAGATTTGCATTGGTGACTTTGATTGTCAATCAATTTCCCAACCATCTTCAGCTAGCTGACATCTTCACAAAGTCCTTAGCCTTCACTCCTTTATGCTCACTGAGATTCAAACTTGGCGTTGACAATCCACATGCTTCTCAGACGCAAACTTTAAGGGGGAGTGTAGGAACACACTCAAAGACACCAGATGGAAAAGAGTCTTTTGTTTTCGCAGAAGGCTGAGACAAGCCCAACAACAATCAAAAGCCCATCAACAAGACAACCCCACATGAGAAGCAACGACTAACTTCACCTTCGACCTGCAACAAAATGACAAAAGAAGTTAGAGGCAAAGTTGCAGAAAACAGCAACAACCTTAAAGCAGAAATTCACAGCTGCAACATACAGCTCCAAAACATATTTGATATTTTGATCGAGCAATAGGAATTAAACATTTGTGTTATAGGGAA
Organism: Iberis amara; assembly: GCA_900406375.1. Lineage (NCBI taxonomy): Eukaryota > Viridiplantae > Streptophyta > Magnoliopsida > Brassicales > Brassicaceae > Iberis > Iberis amara. The sequence continues at coordinate 10,115 of OVAV01000756.1, read as the reverse complement.
AACTATGTACAGAAGAGGTCCATTATATGAGGAGACTCTCGGCAATCATTTTCAATATTCTTTGTTCTGCTTTCACTGCGTATCTGACCAGAAACAAAGTTACAAAGTCATAACTCATAATGGTTACAACACATCAAAAACTAGAAACTTCATAAACAAAGTGAGGATTCCCTTTTCTTACCCAATCAATTGTCTAAATCGTATTGAAGTGATGACTACCAGACAAAGACTCAACGATGATGATTTCTGTCATTCTCTATGTGTGTTTCTCTTCTCTGGTGTTTCTTTTACGGTAGAAAGAAAAATAATTCTACGATATATACTTATATAAAAGTGCCCTTAGTTTAATTTATGAGTTTTAATAACTTGGACCAACTTGGGACTTTTGGGTTTTACATGAACCACTTACTTGAGCTCGAACGAAATAATTTTAGGTTGTACTTGGCAAGTTTTTTCATGAGGTTCTAGAAAAGGAGAGTTGTCTAAAATCTATGGGGGGATTTATGAACCAAGCCAACTTGTTTGAAGCATGAAAGATGCTTAATAAAGCCGAGAAGACATGACTTACATTTTTGGTAAATGGGAATGACGAATTTGAAGACCAAGAGTTAAATTATCGTTTTCAGTTTTGTAGTTTAATAAGTGTTTAGATGATTCATCTTATTTTCCTTTTAAATAAGTGAACTCATATCGGAGAAAACATATCCTATTTTTTAATCAAATATGTTTTTTTTGTGAAAGTGATTTTCCTAAAGTTTCTTGGAAACTTTACGATATTTTTTGGTATGTCATATTCGAGTGATCTATCCGCCTGCACAATGCATAATGTTCGTGGTTTGGCTTATCAAGCTGCTTTACAATTGTATTTGGAGCTTTTCTGGTGACAATGCGAGTTTTTGAATATTAAGTATAATATGCCCAATTGTTGTCCTATACAAATTCATAGAAAAAATGTTTCCACCACTGAATTCCAAAACTTTTTTTGAGATTATTTGAGCTTAGCTTTTATATACTAAAGGTTTATGCTACACAAATTCCTGAAATATTAAAATATCCATTTTACTCTTTAGATACTCATTCAAAAATCACATGTGATGATAAAAAAATCTATCACATCTATGAGAAAAGCAATTTAATAAAAAAAAATTCTATTTTTCTACCAAAAATAAGAATTTGTGTGATTCTTTTAGCTTGTATTATTCACATCATATACATATATTCAAGACTCACTTTTCTCGACATAAAACTCGAGGAATCATATGTTATTTTCATTAACTTAAATAGTTAGAAAGTGTTTAATTTGTATTCTAGTGTTTATGTCCACTAGTGCACTTCTCACCCGTAAAATATGATTTCACACTCCCTTATTTGACATGTTGGACCAACTAAACAATCAGTTATGTTCAGGTAGACGTAGTTAATGTTGATGAAAAAAAACTTAAATGCTTAGTGCTCTTGTCTCTTACATATTTTGTTTTATATAATTCAAATAGTCTATGAATTTAAATCACTAATGTACAATTTACATAACACGAAACCTTGTTATATATAGAATTAAGTACTCATCCGAAACCATAACTTAGTAAACTTTAATCTATGTATTCTTTTTCAAGTAAAAAATTTAGCATATTTAAACCATGTAACCCTAACCTAACAAAGTACACTCTAGTAATTTGTTATTAATATACTTCGTTATTATAATCAATATATGTACCTCTTTTTTATAAGCTAAGTCACACATTCAAAAATCTATATCCTATTCTTTATCCAAATATGAATCCTAGTATCTATAACCTTAAACCTAGATATATTTTATAAGATTAAATGTTGCCCCATGTGCAGAATAAATTTCTTGTTATTATAACAATTTTTTTTTTTAAGTACTAAATTAGAAATTCACGTATCACTATGTACAGTTGATGATCACATAGAATGATAATAAAATAATTTATTATACATTATTAATTATATCTTATAATAAAAATGTCTATTATGTTATTTTATAAAAAATATTTGTTTATATAAAAGAAATATAATAACGTAAATTAATTGTTATATATATATATATATATGTTTTTTTAAATGTGAGGTTGATTTATGAGTTATAATAAAAAAGTAGTAGTAATATGAATCTAATAAACATATTTTTGATATATTAATGTAAAATTTATTTGTTTTATTTTTTTAATTCCAAATATCTAAATTTTTCGTTTAAATTTTACTATGTTGTATGTTATAGGCAACAAATTTTGATTTGATGTACATCTTCTCCTTCATATTCTTTGACATATATACAGATCTTCTCCTGCACACGTACACTTAGGAAGAAGCTTATATGACAAAAGCTTTTGCCACTTTAATAGCAAGCTTACAAAATATCTAAATCAGTAGAGTTTTTTTTTTTTATTCAAAGCGAGTTCAACCTTTTTTTTTTTACTCAAAGCGAGATCAACCTTCAATTGATGAACTTTCACCACATTTCCCACCAAAAAACATTTCCTCTAATCACACCACATCTTCTAAGCACATGGAGTAAATGGAACAGAAGATCAAATAAATAGTGATATCGATTCTCTAATCCACAAAACAATCATGGAGTTTACGATTTTCCTCAAATCTGCTTCAACTGGGTTTTCAAGTTCATTAGGCATCGGTAAGTTTCCAATGATTAAATTGATTTTCCTCTTCTCCAACTCTGACTCCTATTCACCATAATTTTGTCTTACCAGCGCCACTGATGGAATTGTTGATCTATAATAATCTGATGATGGCAAATAATATGGAGATGTCACATACGTCGCACCATCGCTCTTCATCAACGATTCATATTTACTTTATATTTTTTCCATGCAATACACACGTATAAAGAGACCATTAGGTAATTTGTGGCTCTGATACAATGTAATATGTAAAATCAATTGATGTGTTATTCTTCTCATTAGTGGAAAGTCAAATATATACAAAGTCAAATATATACAACTCATGTATAATATCTTTGATATATTTCTTGTTGGCTTAATTGATCTAATTACAATATACACATTATATTATAGTTGTAAGTATCCAAGTTATAGGTTCTTATAAAAATGGTGACACTTAATCTCCAATCTTAGCACTAAAACAATGTTGAGATCTCATTATTTTAATCTGGTTTTAACACTAATATAAATATCATTCTCTAACCACAACATCAATTATCACACTAAAAAAAGATATTTTTATTATTATATTATTTAATAAAAATTCTCTTATTGTGTAATAGTTTATTCAAATATATATTATTATATATAATGAATTGATATAACTCCAAAATAAAATTAAAACTAAATAAGAATAATATTTTTAAAACATATCATTATATTTACAAACATAAATATATTACATTCAAAACATATTGCATAGAAATAAGTAAAAAAGAATACACAATGGAAAAACAAATTACATTATTATAATTCTCGGAATTAGTATTTTGAAAAATAAATGTTAAATTAACTCATGCCATATTTCAAAATGGGCTTCTCGATCATATGAAAATAAAACCAAACATAATTTTGGTTTGGTTAAATTTTGGTTGATTTTTAGTTTATTCGGCTAATTATTGATTTATTCAGTTAGTTTTAGCAAATACGATTCGATTTGATAATTCGGTTAATATAGTATAAAATTAAATTGTTAAGGTTCGTTCGGTTTGTTATCTCTAAACCGAATAGAACCAAAACTGAACTAAAATTAATAATCCACCGAACGGAATTAACTGAACATCGACTCAATTCAGTTCAGTTCATTCGGTTCGGTTAAAATGCACCCATCTACTAAATATATTATTTTAAAGTAAAAAAATTATTTGCCATTGGTGTGGTACTGTAGCTAATTATAGTGTTAAACTATAATAACGTTAACTATGCCGTGCGATAAGAGATAATTGAAACTACATTTTGCAGTTTTGACGTCGGATAGGAAAAGCTTTCAACAGTCGTTTTGATGTCTCTGTCCTTTTACTTTATTTACTACTTTAACTGAATCTGCGTACTCTTTACTTTTTTACAAGCTATTTACTGAATATTGTGTCAAAATATATTTAGGAAATGCATGCAAAATGTTTGGAGTGCTTCGTTAAAAAAACCTTAAGAAATTACTATCTTTTTTTTTATCAGTATATACAAACTGTGAAAGTTAAAGGATTAGTGATGAAAAGTAAAAAAAACTAAAGTGATTTTTTTTTTGTAAAACTAAAGTGATTACTCGTGCGAGATGTTACCAACTTACCATCGAGCAATCATGTTTTTTTTCCTTCTTTTCTGATAAATAACTATATTTATCATATTTCAAAAATATACGGTATATTTCAAAAATGTATGACAGACTTTAAAAACACACGATAAACTTTAAAAATTTATGATAAAATTTTGAAGATCTACGGAAAATTTAAATTTGCTGTAAATTTTCAAAAATTTGTGGAAACGTTAAAATTTGCCAAAAATGTCAAAAAATTATTGCAAAATTCTATTAACTTTTATTTGTTTTTTTTTATAAACATTGGAAGTTATGGCCCTTAACCCATAATTTCTCATGAAACTAGTCGTTGATAATACTTATTTAAAGTGTAAATCACTCTTTTCAAGAGGTTCAAACTAGTGATTTTAAATACTTTTTGGAATGCAGAATTCTATTAATCTAGGAGATTTTTCATACTACAAATATTTTTTTGTTGCCGATTTTGCTAAGTATAGCAGGTAAATTTACTAATTTTTTTAGTTATTTTCCTATCTCGATATATAGTTTGTCTTTTTAATTTCTTAAATGTTTTAGATAAGTTTTTCCACTTCTTGTTTTTTTGGGGTAAATAGCATCAATCAGTCAAGTAATTTCTTAATTGAATTCCATTTTATTATGACAAATAAAAACATACACGTGGAATATGTATATATATATATATATATAGATACGTGTGTGCATGGACCTCTTCTTCTATATGAGTGATCATAATTGAATGAGAATTAAGCTTCAAGATCTTCTCCATTTGATCTCTCTCTCTCTCTCTCTCTCTCTCTCTCTCTCTCTCTCTCTCTCTCTCTCTCGATAATGAAAGGAACATTAAGATACTTAGCAGGAATTGCAGGGCCAAATGGATTTGGTTCAAGATCCACAGCGGAACAAGTTACTCAACATTTGTTTATTCCTTGTTCACATCTCACTGCCATTATCACTGGTTTGTCTCTAAGTTTTTATTTCATTTTTCTTATTATCATATTTTGTAGAGTAGATATTCCTATGTCCATCCAAAGATAAATTCCTCTGTCCTTACTTGCACAATTGATTTATAAGGTTCTCATTAAAATTAAATAAAAGAACAATCTCAAAAATTACGAATATTACATCCAAGTACGATTAATAAATCTTAAAATCCAATCTCTGAAAATCACTAAAAATTAATAGTATTTCACTTCCAATACAGGATAGTGTGCGTTGGCAGTCTGTTTCCAGAGATCTTCTAATCTAAATGTGATTTGGTGTAACTGTGTAAGAGTATTAGAGTTAGTAGTCTAGTCTCTGTTTGTCTCAAAATTGTCTTTGGAGAAAGTGTTTCACCTGCTTACTTTTGGCTCCGAAAGTTTTTAGATTTAACTTGCCGGTTGTTGGATTAGATCGTGCACTTCATCTGTTGTAATTCAGGATTACTCGGTTTAATCCAATAGATAAAAAACCAGGATATCCGATAATCCATATATATATATGATATGGGAAACTACAATAATTACTTAAATTTTGTAACAAAAAAAAATGTGTTTGTTATAACTTCTTTTCCCATAGTCGGGGAAGAAACTTAACTGATAATATAAGAAAAAAGGACAAGAATTGTCCACTAATACGATTAGTTTCTGATATATATATATTGAAATATGAAACATTAGGTATGGTTGGTTACAGCATATTTCCATATTGATTTGCCTTTTGACTTTAATCTTAGAGACATGTCTCATATGCGAGAAAAACATTATTTAATTTAATTTTGTTTAACCATCAGCCTGCCCAAATGTCCTTTATTGCTATCTTTATGTTCCCTAGTTTGTCGGTTGAAACTTTAGACGATGAGAGTCAATGAATAAGTTTTTAAATAACCTCTCTTTACTCTTTCTTTTTGTTGCAAAAAAACAAACACATACATACATTGTGTTAACTAATTCCTTCTACACAATTTCAGCCTGCCCAAAACGTCCTTTAAAAATAAACATTTTTCGTTATACCGAAGCTAAATTTGATTATGGTACTATACTGTTATTTTGTTTTAATAATTTCTTTTTCCACATGAATTGAAACTAAGATCTACTCGTATGAAATACACATCTAAAAAGATGTAGGAATTTAAGAGTTTTTAGATAATCTCCATTAAAATAAATAAATATTGTTAAAAATTCTTATACACATTCGAGAAACATTTATAACTCATTTTTTTTAATATTGGTATTGCTCAGTATATAGATTTGAGGTTGAATTAGGTATTTAATACTATATACAAAACTTAAAAAAATATTTTGACAAAAAAAAAAACAAAGAAAACTTAAAAATTATTTAAATACTCATCACAAACGAAAATTCTTAAATGACACTTTGTTTGGAATGAAGATAATTTTTTATATGTGAAACTGTTTATAAATGGAATATGCTTTTGCCCCTGACTCATCTATAAATTTAATATTACTAGATTCTATTTTCATGTTAATGCTTCATAATACTATAACAGGAGGAACTTCTGGGATTGGAATGGAAACTGCAAGAGTATTAGCAAAGAGAGGAGTGAGAGTAGTAATGGCAGTAAGAGATATGATAAAAGCTGAATTGGTGAAGGAGAGAATACTGAGCGAGATCCCAGAAGCCGATATTAAATTGTTTGAGATAGATCTGAGCTCTCTTTCTTCTGTTTCAAGATTCTGTTCTCAGTTTCTTTCAAAAGATCTTCCCCTCAACATTCTCATGTACGTAAGATTTCATACTACTATATACTTACCACATGCATCATTGCATTATGTACTGTCCTTTTTCTATTCTCATGCATCAATATGCCTTTAATATTTTTTATTAATGAGGGTCGGTTTGGAGCATAAGCGAATAGGATCGATTCAATGGTTGCCAATACCCTAGCAAAAAGAAAAAATGTGCCCTTTTGTTGTACGAAAAATAAAATTTGGACCCAAAAAATTAGCACTAAAACAAGTCTAATTAATTTTGGACTCTAATATATTTGGGGTCTAAGTTAATCATAAAATATAATCATCTCTTACCTACATGTATTAATACATGATATATCTATATCATCTACTAATTATATATTGTACAAATACTTTGATAAAAAATGGAAAAAAGTGAATGCCCTAATCGCTGGCTTATGTGGCTAGTGCCACGGGCCAACTCTATATGCGAGGGAAGCCACCGAATATGACACAATTATTTAGAGGAATTTTATATGGAAATTTTAAAATATTTATCCTATAAGTATTATAAATTATAGATTTATTTGTAAAAATAATATTCGTTAGAAGTTTTAAGATGGAAAACCAATTTTAATATATCTTAGTTAAGTGTTTTGTTTTATTTTTTTGTTACTTTAATCGTTGATCAGTTAGTTAATTTATTAAAATAAATTTTTCATATATGTATATATAAAGGATCCGTTTTTTGAATTTGTATATGGCATTCAAAAACGTTAGATCGACACTGTCTAATCTATAAGTTTCTAAAGAGAAAACAAAATGACATTTTTGCAGAAACAATGCGGGTGTTTTCTCTCCAAATCTTGAATTTTCGGAAGACAAGATCGAGTTGACATTTGCTACCAACTTTTTAGGTAACATTTTGAAGTTATCACGGACATGCATGAGCATGACTATATATGGTTTTAAATAGAGTTAAGAGAGTTAATGATTAATGAAGAGTTACAAATTTTCAGGACATTATTTATTAACAGAGATGCTGATAGAGAAAATGATAAATACAGCAGAGAAGAGTGGGATTGAAGGACGAATCATTAACCTTTCCTCAGTGGTTCACCATTGGGTCAAGCCTGATTGTTTTTCCTTCCCTAATTTACTCTATCCCATTAAGTAATTTACATTTTTCCTTTTTTTTCCCTTATATTGCGATTAAAAATATCCAAGAAAGTATAAATATTGTTATAAAAAAATAAAAAGGGTAAATATTATTATGGTTTCTTGTATCTAATGATTTTTGTTTGCGTAATTGTAGGTATAATGGGACAAGGGCATATGCACAGTCAAAGCTGGCTACGATTTTACATGCGAAAGCGTTAAGTACAAAGTTAAAGGTATAACTCAAAATTATTAAAGAACAACTAATACAAATTTATTAATTTTTTTTCCAGACTTAGCATCAAAAAAAAAACATTCGAAAATACTATGAAAAAACTTTTAAATAAGACAAAAACTAAAACTAGTTTTCGACCCTCAAAAATAATTCACACTCTAAAAACTAAAAATCTATATAAAAAAGTATTAAATCCTAAACCATTAAAAATGAGTAAAAAATATTTTTATATATAGTGATATTTTTGGAAGAGTAAAAGTTAAGTGGTATTTTAGAAAACAATAATTGAATAGATTTTTATAATATAAAATTTATGTATGTGGTATTTTATGAAATTTCTCCTCACAAAATACGTCTTTTTTTCCCTTTCTAACATCTTTTATGAAAATAATAAATTGAAATATTCCAACTAAACATGCTTACAGGAAAGAAATGCAAATGTAACGATAAATGCGGTCCATCCAGGGATTGTCAAAACTGGAATTGTAAGAGCACACAAAGGTCTTTTGACAGGTGAAATTAAAAATCTTGTCTCTGTAGTTTTTATATAAAATACGTATATATAAGCACTTAATGTAGTCTAATAAGTAAGAGAAAGAAAAGCTAAAAATACTAAAATCTTGATGTGGTCTGGAGCAGATTCTCTCTATTTGATAGCTTCGAAGCTGCTAAAATCAATAAGTCAGGTAAGTTTGCATAGGTTCATTCATATTTCTCTAAATTGGACATTAATGGGCTAACAAGTTTATATTCTTTTTCTTATACAAAATTCGCTCTCTTTTTGTGCATGATAAATTAAAGACTGTCATCATCGTTATTTATAATACATATAGATTCACATAAATCAAAATCATGTCTATCAAATATAAGATTAGAAGTGAACGTTATCTAAGTTATTCAACTAACTCTTGAATTTTTCCTATGGAGTTAGGGTGCAGCAACAACATGTTATGTGGCATTGAGCAAAGAAATCAATGGATCGAGTGGAAATTATTTTGCAGATTGCAATGGGACCAGTTGTTCAGATGTGGGAAATGATGAGTCAGTTGCTCTCAAGCTTTGCAACCAAAGCCATGCATTAATCTATGATTATTTGCATCAAGCTCAAATACATTCCCTTCCTAGTTTATGTCTTTTGTAAATTTTTTATTTTATTTTATATATATAGTAAATGTCCTTTTGATGTGAATGATAATTTCTCGTTTTATTTAGAAAGAATTACACTCTAGTGCATTTTCTCCCAAAGTATTTTTATTTTGGTGCACTTTGTGCTACTCTTTCACTCTAGTGCACTTTAAATTTGTGTAAATACACTCTTACCCTTAAAGTGGGTCCCGCAGAAAGAGAGAGGGTGCGCGTGAGTTATGTTTCAAGGTTTTTGTTTTATTTTTGAATTTAAAAATATTAAATTTATTAGAGCTTATCAATCACTCTTCCTTAAAACCAGTGTTCTAAAATACGCTACGCTAGCCGGGCGGCGAACCACCGTATAGCGCCTAGTCGTATACGCGGATGTTTACGCATGGTATATATGGTGGATTTTTTTATAAAAAAAACATGAATAATTAAATACAAATATATAATGTCAAAAGAAATTTTACTATATGTCCACAATGCCAAAAAAATTATATCTTAAGTTCATAACCACAAAACGAAAATCCAAATTAAGTATCAAATAATTATAAAAATAATACTAGTTTCAATAGGACATAAAAAAGCAAAAGTTCTTAATTCTACTCTTCATATTCTTCTTCTCTGATATCTTACGATTTTATGCATCACTCATTCACTTTTAT
>OVAV01000755.1:0-16070 GCA_900406375.1 Iberis amara | reverse complement strand
TATATATATATATATATATTTGCAATTTATTTATCGTGGTTCCAAAAATTAGTTGTATTGAATTTTTTAATAAATTATGTTATTGTAATTTAGAAGATAATCATTACAATTATTGTTAATGGTTATTAGCTTCCTACAAAATTATGTTACAATTTTTAACGTATTTTTATAATTATATTTAGTTCAGTTATCCTTAATGTAGCTAAAAAACTATATTAATATTAATGTTAAAACTATAACATTTTGTTCATTTTTTTCTTTATAATATTTTGTTAGTCTGATCATATCCACTAATCCGGCCATTGGATAGGTAAAGCTCTAGTTAATAACACAAGCAAATGGTTATTGAGTAATATTGAGTTTATTTTTGGTTTACCAGCAAATTTACTCTTGTTTTTTCTCCTTATTGTGTTCAATTTGTAAAATCTGTAAATAAGCTGAAGTTTAAGTTTTTTGAAGAATTCAACATTGTAGCTTTCCTTGAATTTTTGTTATGTGCAGATTCAGAACAAAAAAAAATTAGATCAATGAGACATTGAGAAAGAAAAGTGTGGAAATACGGAAAAACACTAAAATAATCAATATTACTTATTCACTAAATTTTTAAAAAATGATACTATAGTTTAGATGTTTTTATTTGGAATACATTCGTTATATATGTTTAAGTCAGAAACTGAATCGAGTGAATTACTTGATGATATCATTCATTCAATGAAAATATTAAAGACATTAACGTCGAATTATTGTAACTTAACAAACAAATAATAATAACTTGAGCAAACTCAAATTACTTATCAAACTGGTCTATTAATATATAAATAAATCTTTTATATTTTGTCAATTATTGGTCTAGTTATAATCAACATTAATAATCATATACTACACTAAAACAAAATGTACATGACCTTTCCTTATTATCCAAATCAGCTCCAACATATAAGCTAATACAACAAGAAATTATATTAATACATATTTTCCATAATAATAAATATAAATACAAAAAATGTTTCGAGATCCGACTATATTACGCCTATTAAAAACATTAGTCTCTGGCTCCAAAATTTCATATTTTCTCTCCAAGATTTTTATTTTTCTGTTCTTGACTAAACTTGTTCGGTGTCGATGATTTAAGCTTACGGTTTATATATTATTTTTTAATTATCACGAAGCAAAACATTCATCATGGCTTTGATCAAGCGTAACGTCTTCTTCATCTCTTTGATTATTCTTGTAGCACTTTTTGGAGTCGTCGTTGGCGTTGGAGGAACTATTCACAAAGTCGGCGACTCGAGCGGATGGACAATGATGGGGGTCGATTACGAGTCTTGGTCTTCTTCTAAAAAAAATTCCAAGTAGGAGACTCTTTGGTATTCCAATACAACAATGAAGACCACATCGTCGTTGAGGCCATTCGCAATGATTTCGAGCTATATGATCCGTCTAAACCGTTAGCTATTTACCAACCGGATCTGACATGATCAATCTAACTAAACTGGGATCTCACCTCTTCATATGTGGCATTCCCGATCACTGCGACATTGGACAAAAACTTCACTTCCTCGTATTACCAGCTTCATTGTCTCTGGTGGCGGTTCCCGTACCCGAACCGGTTCAATCACAAAGCTCCTTTCCATCTCATTCACCAGCAAACGATCCACAGTATCAGCATCAAATGGCTCCATCGCCTCTTCAAAACGGTGGTTTAAAAGTAGTTTTTGGAACAGCTTCGGTTTATTAGCTTCGACCTTGTTTTCTTTGATGAAGAAGTAAACATGGGATTTTTTGCTTATATTTTTTGCATTAGTCTAAATGTCTAATTAACTAGGTTTTGCAGTTAATTTTTCAGTTATAGTTTAATCATTAATGCAATTTCTTTCTTGGAGTAATTTTATAAAATACTACAAAAATAATAAATAGAAATTTTTATAAATATTTAATATTTTTATAGATAAATTAGAACGAGTAATAATTTTTTTAAAGTTAGATATATTTTAGGTTACTTGTCTCTAATTTCAAAAATTTTGAATTATTTTCATGATTCTCCTTTAAATTTTGTATTTTACATAATTATGATTGAGTATGCCCAATTATAGACATTAGGTCATATTAACAATAATAAGAATTTGTTAATCAAACTATGAAATTCCTCTTTTTCAAAATCCAAATCATTACGCATTTGAGTAAGAATTGTAAATATCTTACGGTTGTCGTAAATAAAAGGGAATTCTCAAAAATTAGGTATATTCCAAAAATACCACATATTCTAAAAAGTTCTAAAAATACCATAATTTTTTCCAAAAATACCACAAATTTGAAATAGCTTTAAAATTTATAATTTAAATCCTAAAACCCCAAAACCAAACCCTATACCCTTCAAAACTAAACACTAAACTCTATGTAGTGAATCCAAACCCAAAATTTTAAATTTTAAACCCTTAAAATTTATTGTTTATGTTTGTAGTATTTTTGGAACATTTGAGAGTGTACGGTATTTTTGGAGCTTTTGGGAGTGTGTGATATTTTGAAATTTGAACTTATTTTGATGGTATTTAAAGGAAATCCTCTAAATAAAATCATAAATCTTCGAGACAAGAAATTAATAATATAATCTAACTAAACCGTGACAAAAATCTAACTAAACTCAGAATTTTGTTTCACATATATGTTATTTTTGAAGAATTCTATAAAATACTATCAAAACTATTTGGTAACACAATATATCACACATTTTAATTATTTCATAAATATCATTAAAATAAGAGAATTCTCAAAAATACCACAAAACTAGGTTTATTCTAAAACACCACACACTCCCAAAAGTTACAAAAATACCATATTTTTTTTTCAAAAATACCACAAAAATGTTTTTATTCCAAAAATACCACAAATTTTGAAATAGCTTCAAAACTTCAAATTGAAACCCTAAAACTTCAAAACAAAACCATACCCCCTTCAAAACTAAACCCTAAACTTTATTTAGTGAATCCAAACCCAAAATTTTAAATTTTAAACCCTTAAAATTCATATTTTATGTTTGTGGTATTTTTGAGGAAAAAAACAATTTAATGGTAGTTTTAAAACTTTGGAGTGTATGGTATTTTTGGAATTTGAAATTTTTTTATTGTATTTCAAGAAATTCCTTTTAAAATAGTGTTATTTTATATATCGCAATTATATAAATTAAATTTTAAGTGTTAAATTTGGGTTCAAAAATTAGACTTTAAGATTTTGTTTTGAGAGTTAAAAATTTGAATTTTTTTAATAAATTTTATAAAATTGTGATATATTAAATATTTTCATTATATTTTTAAAAAATTAAAAGAATGATATTTGTAGATAATATCGACAATCCTGTATTTTTAACTATTATATTTGTGAACCGTTTGTTAATCCAAACGTAGAATGAAATCAAATCGACAAAACCACTTATGTGCCACGTGAAAATAAGAAAAAGCAGATGGTACGCTATTTCCTTTTAATAGTGGACAATAGATAATTGTCAACGCAATCCTGAGCCCAAAAACGTCGGAACGGGTGGGTAAAATCCGAACCCGAAATTTTCATGTAAATGATAAAGAGAGCTACTTTAAAACGTTCTGTTTTTTTACCATTTCTTAACTCTTTCACGAAAACCCACAAATCTCATTCGAGTGCAAATCCCTTTGATCATCTTTTGAGGTTATTCTCTTCTCTATCTCATCCTCAGATTATTCTTCTGTTTTCCAATTCCTGATTGATTGTAAAAGAGATTTCTTTTCCGGGTTTTAGGGTTTTTCTTCTTCTTCTCCGATCACGTTTTTTTCCTCCGTTTATGAGTTCCTCTGTTCTCACGTTTTGGGTTTCCAACTTCTAAAGAAGTATGCTTTCTCTCGCCTCAGTAGCTTATACAATTCAATTTTCAACTTCACGTCTTTTGATTTGTTAATTTAAGACCTAGGATGATATTGAGAAGCAACCAGCTGTTAGTTTAGGGATTCAGAAACTTGAATTTTCTGTTTTCCCTTCTTAGAAAAAAAAGTACTCTCTTTTACACCAGAGATTTTTTGGATTTTTTCGTCACATGATCTTTGATTTTCTTGTTCCCCATGGTTATTGACAAATTTGAGACTTTCTATTTTTGGTATCTTCATATTTTCTGTTTAATTCTTAGAGAAATAGAAAACATGTGATACAGAGCAATAGCTTATTGCTGCAGTCAAAAGATCTTGCTACAGTTGTTATATATATATTATAATGTTAAGGAACTTCTTTTTTTTTTTGTTAGTTAGAAGAAAACTTCTAAAAGGCTCCTAAGATTTTGGAAAATCGATCATTACTGGAAACACCTATGCAAAGGATTACTTAGAAATTGCATTAGCCATCTTCTCTTAAACAATCTCTTTGACATAAGTGCCAAGCAATTGTCTTTTTTTCTTATATATATATATATATATATATATATACATCAATTTAAGCTGGCTTATATTCTGCAATCTTGATGTTCTGTGTATACCTCATATGCTTATCCTCTCTTTCTCTCTTTCTGTGACAGAACGCATACAAGAACATTCTTGAATTCAGAGAAATAATGGATTTTAAAGGTGTAAAATGGGTTGACAATGTGTGCCAGAAGTTTGAAGCAATGTGCTTAGAGGTTGAAGAAATTATTGTGCAGGTTAATAAATGTTGTTACTTGTTAATTGTTTACCAAGTCTGGGTTCTTTTGTTTGTTTAATTGTTTGTTTATTTGATTTTAGGATACAGCAAAATACGTTGAGCAACAAGTTCAAACGGTTGGTAACACTGTCAAGAAATTCTATTCAGATGTGGTTCAAGAATTGCTTCCAGATGACTCTACTGCTGGTTCGGGAAAACCGTTACATGAACCGAAAAAGAAAAGAGAAAGCATGAACCGAAAAAAGACTGAAGAGGTAATTGAAGAGAAGAAAGATGGATGTGCAATGAAGTTTCGTGGTTTTGATGCAGATGATTACCATATCTGTACTTCTTCAAGGCAATATAGCTATGGAGGTCCATATCGAAGAAAGAGAATCAATCGAAAACAAATCATTAAAAATGAGGAGCTTTTTCAAGTCACTAGGCCTCCTTATATGAATAAAGACTCAAGTAGTTTATCAATGGTTCATAGTGCTCGTGTCAACGATGATGGAGGAACTGTAAACTCAAATTATTCTCCTCCAAGTGAAGTTGAAAGACTCATCTTTAAAGAGGAACCTCAGAAAGACGATAGACCTGAGAATCAACACAGAAGTCAAGAGTCAGAGATTAAAACCGAGAATGAAGATGGTCTTACGATGGTTAATTCAGTTAGAAGTCAAGAGTCGGAGATTAAAACCGGCAATGAAGACGGTCTAACAACGATGGTTAATTCAGTTAGAAGTCAAGAGTCGGAGATTAAAACCAAGAATGAAAATGGTCTTATAATGGATAATTCAGTTAGAAGTCAAGAGTCGGAGTTTAAAACCAAGGAAGAAGACGGTCTTACGATGGTTAATTCAGTTAGTAGTCAAGATTTAGAGATTCAACCATCTGTTGCCATAAGCTTACCTGCAAAATCTGATGGTAATTTTGCTTTTTTTATCATTGAGAATGGAATGGAAAAGGGAGAAACTAGCTAATGATTTGAAGCAATTCACTTAGTCTTGGTTGTGTTTACTTTTATTCAGATTGCAGGAAGGAAACCGATGAGGATTCGATGGGAACAAGTTCGAGTTATGTCTCAGAGCATAAGTCAGAGATTCTCCAACGTTTTGGTGAAAGATCTGTTGAAGAAAGTTGCATACTTGTGAACAGAGACGAATTCTACAATGTTTTCATTGATACGAAGAAGAACAACAAACACAAACCTTATAAGGTTCCTTCTCTCTCTCTTACTTTCTCCTTTCTTTGTTTCATGTTTTTTTGCATTTGTCATCACTCTGAAAGTAACACTTCCTTATAACAAACAGAATATCCGAGACGCGATATCTTCAAGATTGAAGCAAAACAGAGAAAAAGAATACAAGCGACTTGCTCGTCAATGGTATGCAGAAGAATTTGAGAATGAGAGTGTGTGTGGCGATAATCTAAAACAGATTGAGGAAAATCGATCATCATCATCAGAAGAATCTGAATGGGAGCTTCTGTAAAGTATAGCTATCATATCAAATTTTTTGAATACGCAACTTCTTTTACTATGATTTGTGGGAACAAGTCCTTTCTCTTGGTGGTTGTTTAATAGTTATTTTCTATTTTAGGTTTTTTAATTTGTTCTGAAGAAAGGACCACTCCACATTTTGATTTTATTTGCCACAATGTAATTAATATTAACACTAATTACATGCATCACCGTGTCTTAATTAACATATTTATAACCTGCGTATATACACTTTCAAGTCTTTTAATATAAGGCAAAACTTATGTGAAGAGCATATATTAAGGACCAATACTTCACGTATTATCCAAACCAAACAAATTGAACAAGGACGGTTTGGATTGAAAGAAAAGCACAAAATGGCTGGAGGCATTGCTAGAAGATGAGCGGCACTAGCAAATGGAAAGACCTGCTTGATCCTCTTGACTTTGATCTACGCCGTTACATCTTACACTACGGTCACTTGGCCGAGCTTGGGTACATTGCCTTCAATAGTGATCGTCGGTCCAGATCTGCAGGAGTTCTTTGCTCGAAGTGGCTATATCAAATCCAACCCTTTCAGGTTACAAATGTATTTGGTTTGTTTTCTATGCCCACCCTTATATATATATAAAAAAAACATGTGGCAAATTAGTATCATATAGGTACGATGTGACCAAGTACATATATGGAACGTCGTCCATAAGGTTACCGGAATGTTTCGTAGTTAACTCATTGTCAAAGAGAGCATTGTACAAAGAGACTAACTGGTTGGGTTACATAGCGGTGGCTACAAACGAAGGCAAGGAGTTGTTAGGGAGGAGGGACATTGTTGTAGCATGGAGAAGGACCATTCAACTATACGAGTGGGCTAACAATTTTGATTTCCCACTCCAAATAGCTAGCTAGATTTTCCCTCGATTGGACCCCAATGACCCAAATGATCCATCTTGCATAGCCAATGGTTGGTTATCTCTATGTACAAGCTCTGATTCACGCTCGCTTTTTGACAAGACCAGTACACGAGAACAAGTCTCTCAAAAATTACATGTTTATTACTACCGGCATTTTTCAAACTGCTGACGAAAAATGATAGGCCTGACGACGGCCGTTTCAAGGGCCATCACTAACTTAGGCTAAAACCGCTTCTCTTCAAAACTAATAAAAATAGGGCCATCAACACAGTGGTATTTTCGAGCCACTGGTCAAGCCTGCTCACAGAGTTTTGGTTTACTACTTCTCTATTCATTGGTTTGGCTCTGTCAGGTTCAAGGAGAGCTCAAAAGGTTACTAGAACTGTACAAAGATGAAGAACTTAGCATCACCATGACAGGCCACAGTTCTCTCGATTATATCCGCGACAGACTTTGTCCACAATAAGACTGCAATAGGTCCTCAACACAGGCTTTGCTGCGTTACAGTTTTTGCTTTCGGTGGTCCCTGCATCGGCGATCGCAACTTCAAAAGACTGGTCGAGTCTTTCAAACAGCTCAACATCTTAAGAGTAACAAATTCCCCAGATCTCATTCCGCGTTATCCAGTGTTCAGGTTCACAGATTTAGGAGAGGAACTTCACATAAACACATTGAAGTCAAGGTACATGAAACGGACTCTAAACCTGGGGCATTTCCATAACCTGGAGGCTTACTTGCACGGCGTGGCAGGGACACAACACAATCAAGGGGAATTCAAGCTATAGATTAAGAGGGATATTGCACTGGTCGACAAATGTTTAGATGCTCTTAAAGATTAGTACTTAGTGCCTGATAATTGGTGAGTTCTTGACAACAAAGGGATGGTTCAAATGAATGATGGAACCTCGAAGCTCAATGGAGGATGATGACGAAGAAGAAGAATAATGCGTATTACATGAAAATAGCTAAACTACATATTAAACTTGTAAAAAATTTCATAAAATTTCTGAAACCCCTTTTGAAGCAGTAAAAGGAGATAATGTAATTTATTACGCACACTATAAGAAACAAATCTAAAAGATCACATCTCAGTTTTCATCAGAATATAAAAGCAGATCCAGTAAGAAGATTTATGTACATGGAAGAATGAATCTAGAAGAAGTTTAACAAGGAATCTTGGACATGAACCACTCCATAACATGAATTGGGGCTTTGATCAAACCAATCGCAATCTCCACTAGTATAGTCACGCATAAGCAACAAGGACATATGCATGATAACAACAATCTGCGAAAACAAATTCACCATAATCATAAACAAAGTCATGAGCACGATCTATCTCAAATTCAAATTACTTCAACTCAAATCTCGAATTTCAGCATAAAAACATGGTAAAGAAATGGAGAAGAGGAGAGATCTAGGGAGGAGAGAACTGACCCGACGATCCAGATAACGACACCGACGATGGAGAGAAGGAGGGAGAGGAAGGCGAAGGGGAGGCCTAATAGGAAACCGAGAGGACGGCAGTCACCGTCGCACATAGTTGCTCCGACGAGGTATCTGTAACTAGTCTACAGCGGTGAATCGTGAGTCGTCTTTCTAGTGCAGAGAGAGAGAGACGCGTATTAGGTGCAACCACTGTATTGCTTTTATTATTTAGTTGATACATAATAATTATTTGTGCATAAATTTGAGTGCATTTTAAGAATATGATCCTTCCAAAAGCTTTTATTCTTTTCTTTTCTTTTCACATCCCTTCCAAAAGAAATAGTATGTTTTTACAAAAAAAATATTTATAAATAGTATATTTTGTTTTCTTTTTAAAAAATATTATTGAAATTGTCTACCGATATTTTCATGTATTACACGTGAATTAGTTGATTTCAATGCTAATACTATTTATTTGTAATAATGATTGTTTTCTTATNTATATATATATATATATATCTTCACCAAAATTTTATATGGATGTAGAAATTTGTTAACTTATAAAAATTGTTAACAGTATTCTATATTTTATAAAATATTGTTTACACGAACAGTTAAATATTTTTTCTTTTCATAACATTTAAATTAAAGTTGTATGTGTTATACCATTAATTTTTTTAACTATTCCTTTTTGAGTAGTTTATAAGTGTCAGTGAATTGATCATAATCAATCAAATAAACTAATTTAAAAAATCATGAATGTTACTTACTTTAAAAAAATAGTTTGATACTCTTCTTTTATAAGCAAGTCGTTGATAATTTGCATTTGGATGAATAGTTGTTTAATATCATTAACAAGTAAAAATATTATATGCGGACTATAATTTTGATTTTAACCAAGTGGATAATTCCACATGAAACCGAAAATATCACTCCATTCAGAATCGAATCTTCACATTTACAATAACGTAAGAATTAACTATTAGATCGATNGTTAAAAGTGCTAGTAGTTTCATGTCAAGGTTTAAAGTGCGTGTAGGTTGTATTCCCAAGGTTTTTTATGCGATTTTCCCTATTTATTTTGGTGTTTATGACATCTACTGTATGACCAAAAAACTTAATTATATTGAATTTCTCTACATTAGCATATTACAAACGCGACATTTGGACACTCTAGCAAACATTCCAACGCATTTGACTAATAACCTCATTGACAAAGAGATTACGTACACGGTACAACATTTCCTAAGAAAAGAAGCACACGTATGCCACCGATTGTGAAACTGCTTTTTAACGTTAGTATGATAAGTGAAAACACTAACAAACCGAGAATTTGAAATTCAATAAAAAGGTCAAAATTACTTGTAATATCCTTTAACAGAGGACAACCAGGATATATTTTATACCTCAAATTTAAACTAACATGCTAGTATATCATAATAGAATTTTTTTTATTTTACTAACTTGTATAGTTTCTACCTAAAATTTTAAGTAATTTAAAATGAAGTATAATGTAAATATTTTCTATACTTATTTCGTTTTATATTATTTGATGTTCCAAAGAAAAGAATTTTTTGATTTTAATTGTTGTTTTCAATCATCTATACAAAAAATATTTGCATTTAATGTTTATGACTATTTATATTCTAATAGGTTGCAATATTTTGTTACATTAATTTTTAGATCACAATAGACCGGTCCAGTAATCAAACTTCATAAATAGGAGAAAATACATTCGTATAGCGGTGACTTTGTTTAATATTTGGTCTAGTAACAAAGAAATAGATGTGACACAATCACTATAGCACTCATCGTTAGTTGAATTGATTTTAAACTACTAATATTTTTATCTAAACAAAAAAGTTATACAAAGAATTGTATTTTATTAACTTGAGTACATTTTTGAAAATATTAGTTAAAATGAAATTGAGGTGTAATTAACTTCTTCCAAAAAAATACAGTTTCTTTTAGCTCAAGTACAATAAATATGTTAGTTCTCGAAACTGAATAATGCATAATGTATTTTTTTCTTTTATATAAGTTTTTGTTTCAAACTCTTTTATACTAATGGTTATTAAAATGTTATAAATAAATAAGCTGGTTTTATATTTTTTATAGTAAAAAAAAAACATTTTTAAAAAATCTGAAATCCTCTGATTTTCTATTCTGGTTCTCCAATTATGCTCTTACTTTCTACTCCCTCCGTATCAATTTGTTTGATGTTTTAGAAATTTCACACATATTAAGAGAATAATTAATTTTGATCACTAAATATTTTGATTTCATAAATTATACACTTTTCTATGTAAATTAACCAATAGAAATCAAGGAATTCAAATATTTTCATTTAATATTTATGGAACTTTGTAACTAATTAATGAAATATGTATGGAAAACTTAAAACATCAATCATTTTGATACAAAAAAGGTCTAAAACATCAATCAAATTGATACGGAGAGAGTATTCTTCACTCATGTTTTCCACTCTTGTTCCCTGCTATTGTTTCCTATTATCGCTTTCCGTTCTCCGTCCCCACTTTACCGGCTATAACTAATTTTTTTATAAAGGTTTATATTTAATAACTCCAAATTTAACCCAATTACATCAAAAACAACTTAGAACAAAATCAGTTTAGCCTCTACCCTAAACAAAATCAATCCAGTTGGGCTTTCACATTGGGCATGGGTCCACCCAAAAATAAGAAAAACCCTAAAAAAAGAGAGAACTCTTTTACTCTTGCCACCGCCGACGAACTGCGTCTTCGGGCTTGGTTTAGAGGCTTCTCAACGCGGCACCGACCATCACATCACCTCGAGAAGAAGACACCTTGTCAATCTCAGATTGGAGCTTATATCTTATTCATAACGATGGCACATAGTGTGCATATATACATGAGTTCAGTTAGACGATCCTATATATTAGGGATATACAACAAGATATAATACTAGAATACAATTAAGATATGAATATATCTCAATACTCCCCCTCAAGTTGAAAGGTGGAGATTGACGACACCCAACTTGGGAAGAAGATGATCGAACTGCGAGCGTCCAAGAGGCTTGGGGAGTATATCCGCCAACTGATCATGTGTTCGAACGTGCTGTAGAGTAATTAAACCATCTTGATATGCATCCCGAACTCGATGACAATCCGATTCGATATGCTTCGTCCGCTCATGAAACACAGGATTGCTAGCAATATTTATCGCTGCCTGACTATCACAGTAGAATTGAATCGGTTGAGAGTGAAGTATACCAAGTTCATGCAGCAACTGTTTGGTCCATTTAATTTCAGAAAGAGCAGCGGCCATAGCACGATATTCCGCCTCAGCTGAAGATGCAAAAACCGTTTTTTGTTTCTTTGTCTTCCAAGCAATCGGCGAGCTTCCCAAAAATACAACATATGAGCTGAGAGAACGACGAGAGAGAGGACAAGAAGCCCAATCTGCATCGCAAAATACCTGAACCTGAAGAGCAGCATCACGGCGCAATAAGACACCTTGCCGAGAGTAAACTTGAGATACCGAAGGACACGTAAAGCCGCATCCCAATGAGCTTGGCGAGGAGACTTCATGAACTGTGACAGCAAATGAACTGAGTAAGCTAAGTCTGGTCACGTGAAAGTGAGATAAACTAATCTCCCAACAAGACGACATTATCTGCTCGGATTGTCGAAGAAAGGACTCGTATCAAATGCTAGCTTCTGATTTTGTTCAAGAGGAATACTTGCAGGCTTGCAATCCGTGAAACCAGCCTCTTTTACAATATCAGAAGCATACTTGCGCTGACATAAGAAAATTTCAGTCCGAGATCGCGACAACTCAACACCAAGAAAATACTTCGCTGGACCCAAATCCTTCATATGAAAATGTTGTCCAAGATAAGCTTTAAAAACATTCAATTGATCAATGTCGTTGCAGCAGACCAAAAGATCGTCGACATAAACCAACACACAAATATCAACAGCTCCATTGGTTAGAGTAAACAGAGAATAATCGGAATAAGATTGTGTAAAACCAAACCGAATCAGCACAGTAGACAATTTGGAGAACCAAATCCTAGGAGCTTGTTTAAGGCCATAGAGTGACTTGCGAAGACGGCACACTTTCCCAGGTTCAAAACTCTTCAATCCCGATGGAATCTTCATATATACTTCTTCAGTGAGATCTCCATGAAGGAATGCGTTATGAACATCCATTTGATGAACATATCATTCCTTTGTCGCTACTACCGCAAGTAAAGCACGAACTGTTGACATTTTCGCAACCGGAGCGAAGGTCTCATCGTAATTTTCGCCTTCAACTTGTGTATTTCCCATACACACTAACCGTGCTTTATACCGTTCAATGGAACCGTCGGCGTTATATTTCAACTTGTAAACCCACTTAGAACCAATAGCAGTCTTGTTGCGAGGCAAATCAACAATGTCCCACGTTTTATTTTTCTCAAGTGCTGCCAATTCACTAGACATTGCTTCACGCCATTTAGGATGAGCAAATACATCAGAATATTTTCTTGGTTCATGAATACTATCAATCGCTGCAAGAAAAGCTTGATGTCCAACAGAAAAACGCTCATTAGACACAAAAGACGATAGAGGATAAGGGACATTACCAGAGACCGTATCCGAAGGCGAAGCATTGTTGTAGGCGAGAGAGAAATGGGAATCGTTGTGAACAGCTAGGTGTGAAATGTAATCACGTAGGCGTGTAGAAGGGACTGGTCGGCGATGACCGCAACCCAACAGCTCAACAGATGGAGAGTCTGCACTCGGAACAGGAGCAGGCACGATCTCTGTTGCAGCTGGAGCAGAGGAAACAGGTTCGGACAAGCTCCCCCTGTCTGCAGACATCTCATTATGCAAAGGTAACTCGTCAAGTGGTGAGTCAGGCTCATTGACAAGACAAATGTCCTCAACATCAAGTGGTAAATTCGCAACAGCAGGCTGAAGAGATGCCGAAGAAGACTGAAAAGGGAAGATGCTTTCGTGAAACACAATATCCCGAGAAACAATGAATATTTTCTGGATCAAA
Organism: Iberis amara; assembly: GCA_900406375.1. Classification (NCBI taxonomy): domain Eukaryota; kingdom Viridiplantae; phylum Streptophyta; class Magnoliopsida; order Brassicales; family Brassicaceae; genus Iberis; species Iberis amara. The sequence continues at coordinate 2,583 of OVAV01000755.1, read as the reverse complement.
CACTCTCCATGTCTTCTTTCCCATCGGATATCCCACAAAAATACAACGACAGCTCCTTTGGTCAAATTTATTTTTCGAGCGTGACCGAAGATGTGCATAGCACAAAGACCCGAAGACGCGAAGGTGAGTAAGACTCGGTTGAGATTGATGAAGGAGCTCATAGGGAGATTTCCCATTCAAAATAGAGGAAGGCGTTCTATTTATTAAATGTGTTGCGGTAAGAACCGCTTCCCCCCAAAATGAAACCGGCAAAGATGCTTGAAATAACAAAGCTCGAGAGACATTGAGTATGTGACGGTGTTTCCGTTCCACCCGTCCGTTTTGTTGAGGCGTATCAGCACAAGATGTTTGATGAACTATCCCATTTAATCGGAAGAACGGAGCAAGACACGTAAACTCCGTTCCGTTATCACTTCCTATTGTTTTCACTTGCTTATTGAATTGACGAGTACTCATAGCACAAAATGCTTGTATAATTGTTTTGACTTCTGATTTTTCCAACATTAAAAACGCCCAGACTGCTCTTGAGTAGTCATCTACAATAGTAAGAAAGTATGAGGCGCCACATGATGATTTGGTTCGATAAGGCCCCCAAACATCGCAATGTAAAAGAGAAAAACAGTCTGAACTTTTATTAATACTATCGGGAAACACTGAACGAGTTTGCTTCGCCTTAAAACATGTATCACAAGGACCAAGACGAGCAGATTTATTTGATAAAGAAGTCAAAAACGGTAAACTAGAATGCGCAGAAAACGACGGATGCCCAAATCGATGGTGCCACAAAACAACATCAGCCACTACTTCCGTCTTACATGCACGAACAGAAGATACACCCGAGAAGTAGTAGACCCCATTTCTCTCTTCACCCGCTCCAATCTTCGTCATCGTGGAACGGTCCTGTAAAATCAAATGAGTATCACTTAGAATTGCGTAACAGCCAGCTTGTGTAAGCAACTTGGACATAGAGATTAAGGTGCAATTTAAGTGAGGCACAAACAACACATCAGAGAGAGTTAAGCGGTCAGACAAATGAAGCACTCCCTGATGTGTTCCTAACGTTTTGCTCCCATCAGCAAAGTTAACAGAACACGATGGTATCTCACTGATATCATCAAGTAGAGAAGCATTGCCGGTCATGTGGTGAGAGGCTCCGGTATCTAAAATAAAATCAACAAAATTGTTCTTACCAGAGCGTCTTCAACAAATGTTACAGTTGATCGGATTCCAGGTTCAATCGCCGTACGTATCCAACCAACAATCATGGAGTTGATCGTCACCCATGATTCATAATCAACACTCTCTGTTGATGGTTTTTGCAGTGATCCATCGACAAAACACACCTTCCGCTTTGCCCTCAAAGCATTTGTCATCTCAATCGCCCACTCATTGTAATTTACTCCATTAAAAATTACAGATGTGATGAGCGCACCCGGATTATCAGAAGAATACAGCGAATACGGAGACTGCTTCCCACTCGCATCTGTTTCCGCCACTCTCCCCGTCATAGACGATGTTTCCGACATTGAAACAGCTCACTGAGCTTTGATCAAGAGAGAATTTACGAAAACAATGATAAATCAGTAACCTGAAAGCTCTGATACCATGTCAATCTCAGATTGGAGATTATATCTTATTCATAACGATGGCACATAATGTGCATATATACATGAGTTCAGTTAGACGATCCTATATATCAGGGATATACAACAAGATATAATACTAGAATACAATTAAGATATGAATATATCTCAATACACCTCGCTCCCCTTCGACGACGAAACCCGAGCTCTGCCTTGAGATCCTTCCTCTCCGCCACTCGCCGACTTCCATACACGCTCCGCTTCACCAGATCTGATCGGATCTGATGACGAAGCCGCTACTAACACCTAAAATAAAATTCCAGTGAACCAAGATGAGGGAGAGGTAGATCTGAAGCTGATCGGACGCTTTGGAGAAAATGTGCAAGCTCACCGGTTATGGAGTTCGTCCGTAAGCCCGAGGGTCGCAGGCTCCTCCTCCGCCAAAGGTCTCTCGGCAAAGAGAGATAGCTAAGAGAAAAGAAATCGTAAAGAGAGAAAAAAAAAGAAAGAAGAATATTTGGTTTGCCATAACTAATCTTCTTATTACCATTTTATCAATCCTCACTTAAATCTACAATAAATCATGAAGAACTATCGCGGTCTACAATAAATCACATAGGAGAGCAAAGTTTATAGTGGTGAGAGAATGCTGTTATGATGTTATCTATATCACTGGCTGATTAATTGGATAAACCGTTATATTTCCGTAGAAGAAAATGTGAACATGGCCCATTTAATATTTTCAAGAGCATTGTTCATTTAAAGCATAATAAGTTTATCAGGCCCATTTTTTTATTATGGCATATTTCCAATATTCCTTCTCATGAGTGAATCATATCTTCTAATATTTCTGTAATAAAATAGAAATATTTCGATCAGCCACTTCATGTTTTATAATCCATATATATAGCCGAAAAAGGTGTTAAATCCTGCTACCATAACAAATAGAGTATATTTAACAATGTTTTGAAAACCGGACCGGCAACTGAACCGGAAAAAT
>OVAV01000753.1:0-16079 GCA_900406375.1 Iberis amara | reverse complement strand
TCATTGTCGATTATCAACATTCACTGATCATCATTAATTGAATTATTTTCAATTATTTTTTGCTTAATATTTATATTTATTAGATGAAAATAGTTTAGGATTGAGTTTATTTTTCATATTGGTTTCATATTTATTTTAAAATTTTCCATTATTTTTTAGTTTTTCGATTAATATGTTATGATGAAAATGAAAAAAATGTAGTGTTATATTTATATTGATTTTTCATGTGTTAAGTTTAGGTAGTGTAGTTAAAATTATTTTTTATAATTAATGCATGCATACTTATAATATTTTATAGTTTGTGTAGCTAACAATAATTTTTCTCAAGCTTTAATGATTTCTGTTAAGATTTAACGGAAATGTTATTTTCAACATATATACATATACTTCACCATGTAAAATTGGTACTTCAAGATGTTTATGACACAATGTTCAATATAGTAAGAACAATCTCTGTTTAGAGCAGTACAAAGAAAGTTAGGACATTCATTGAAAATACAATAGTTAAATTTGAGAATAGAGCCTCTTTAGCAAGTAAATCAGCACAGTGATTAGCAGTCCGGTTTACATGAGTGATAGCAAATTTCTCGAAGCATCTTTCCCATTGCTTGATTGTGTCGATGAAAAACTGAAGCCGTAAATTCTTTTGATTGAGATTGATAGTGTGAACTAAGAGCTGATTTTCACTTTCAAACATTACTCTACGAAATCCTAATGACCCGGATTAAGGACCCGAATTAAAAGAGTAAACCGATTTGGTATAGTTGGATACTTATATAACGTATCCGTCACTTTTGGCTACGATATATTAAACCCTAATTTTTTTTTGTCTTTTCGTTTCCCTTCGGCCTTCACTATGAACCAATCTGATTGCTCCAAAAACACTGTCAAAACTCAACCATCGCGAGTAAGTTTTTTCATATTTCTCACTGTTGGGTTTTTTTTTATTTGGTCTCAGATTCTTCTAAAACCTAGAATCTGGTTTAAAAGTAGACAAGTTTAAATTTGGAATCCTTTTTGTTTCCTTCGAACATCTTACGTGATGATCGTAACTTTTGTTCAGGTTGTGTAAGTATTTGATCTGATTATGACAATGCATTCTAAAAGGATTGACTCAGATTTAATCAGCAGTTTATCAGACGATCTTAATTGTCATATCTTGTCCTATCTTCCCACAAAAGAAGCTGTTTCTACATCAATTCTCTCCAAAAGATGGAGGAATCTGTTTGCTTTTGTACCAAATCTTGAGCTCGATGACTTGATCGAAATTGCTCCAAATATGAGTGGAACAGAAAAGTATCCCACTGCTAAACGTTTTATGGATTTTGTGGATAATGTTTTGGCTAAGCAAGGGAATACTCATCAATTGAACAGATTCCACCTTAAGTGTGAATATGTTGTTGATTATAATCGGGTTTTCGAATGGATATCCAAAGTGTTGGAACGTGGTGTATCAGATCTTCATTTATACATTCATGGTTATTCGTGGTTACGTCGTTTTAATCATCTGCCTTCAAAGATCTGTATGTGTAAAACATTGGCTAGGCTGAAAATTGAACGTAGACCTCGTACATATGGACATGGTGTCACTATTGATGACGTGGAAGATGATGAGATTTTTCTTCCAAAGCTTAAGACTCTTCATCTTGATGATGTCAACATCAAAAACAGTATGCTAATGAAGCTTCTTTATGGTTGTCCTGAGCTCGAGGAACTAGTTCTGCTTGAAATGATGTGTAAATCTAGTGAAGATTTCTCCTTGTCTTCCACAGCTATCAAGAGACTAACGTTTCGTCGTGTTAAAGACTTTAATTGGTCTAATAGGAGTATGTCATTTGATATTCCAAATCTGATCTACTTAGAATATTCTGAATCTGTTTCTCTCAAGTATCCACAAGTGAGTTTTGATTCCCTTGTTGAAGCTAGTATCGGTTTTCAACTCACAGATCGACATGTGTCTGAGATAATAGATGCAGAAGAAGTTGAAGCTGAAGCGAGTAGGAAGATGCTTAGTGATAGTGTAACAAATTTTCTTATGGGGATATGCAATGTGAAGATTCTCTACTTGTTTAAGCATACTGTTGAGGTCAATCTCATCTAGCATTGGACATTTTACCCCGAAACCCGAGCCAGAACCAAACCAAAAAACCAAAATCAAATTGTATTTCCAAATAATTGAACGGTTCTTAAGACCTTTAGTTTGGATATTCGAACCGAAACTCAAATGGATACCCAGAAAACCGAATGTATATATGTAATTAGTTTTGATTGCGTAATATGGCTTTTTGGTGGCGTATTTCGAGTTTTCGGTTTGTTTATTTGGGTAGTTCAGGTTTTAATTGGGTTTTGGATCCAAACTACCCAAATTACCCGAATAATCCAAACCTCAAACCCAAATTATAAGATCAAAAATCCAAATTATCTGAATAATCTGAACCGAGAACTAAAAAAACTGACCGTTTCATCTTGCATTGAGGTGAAAAAACAAAATCCGAACCTAAATCTACTCGGTTCTTATTTGGATTCTATATAACCAGATCCAAAAAAACCCAAAACCTGAACCAAAACCCAAATGTCCATCCCTAGCTAGTCTCATCTTATAAGTAAAGAGTATTCACGAGTGAGTGATAATCTAAAGTTGAGTGGTTTGTTTTGTTTCAGGTACTTAATCTCTGCTGTGAAACAGTACCACTATTCCAAAACCTTATTCATCTAAGCATCAAGACACACCAAGTAAGATTGAAATCTTTGATACCTCTGCTAAAGAGTAGTCCAAATTTAGAAACCATCATCTTCGAAATATCACACGCAACACCTTTCAATGACGATCTCTGGAAGCATTTTTCAAATAGAAAATATAGTGTTGATCATGATGAAGACGACAAGGATGTACTTACTTGCCTATCTTCTAGTCCGGTGAAGGTTGTAAAGATATTGGAATTTGGTGAAATTTGTGATTATTACTGTGACAAAATGTTGAACCTAGCAGAGCAGATAAAGCAGATCATGTATTTACTAAAGACAATGCCGAATCTTGAAGAGATGATACTGAACTATGATACATCAAATGATGAGGATGTGATTAAAGTATCAAGCCAACTTCAGAAACTTAGTAAAGTAGCATCGTCCAAGTGCAAGGTTCAAGTAATCTCTAAAAACCAGAGTATATCATTCACTATTCCCTCTTCCATCTCTACTACATGAGGTGCGTACTATTCCTTTCAAGATCAATGTTTTGGTTTTTTCTAGTCATGGATATGTTTCCTGATACAAGTTTTTTTTTTAGTTGGTAAAGTAACATGATTCTCTTTCTTTCAAGCTTTTTCTGAGTACAATTTCGATTTCTTGTCCAACAATTCATTAAAACTTTTAGCCAACTCAAACCTATTCTTAGCATTCTGATAATTATCAAAAGCCATATCGAACTCATCACAAACGGAGACTTCTGGATCACATTCTCACCAGTTCTTCTGCAATCAATAGAAACCTCAATGGTTTTGAAGCTGACTCTTGTTCCTACCACACGCTAACTAAATCCCCTAGTCCAAACACAACAAGATTGTGAGCTGATATAGCAGAAGAGTTCAAGGAGCCAGACACACCTTCTTCGCCTTCTATAATGTAGGCGAACATGGTCCATAGCTCGGGAACTGTCTGGTGAGTTTGAGATCCAGGCTTAAGGGTAAAATCAAGAAGCATGATATTGATTGGTATTGTTGTTTAGAAACGAGATTTGATTCCCATTGAATCTCCTGCTATTTACTTTGATTTCTATTCCATCTTTCTCTTTTCTTGGAATCTCTGAACTCGGTTGGCTCAAAACTGGAATCTTGAAAAGGTAATTAATATATAAGAAGAGATTGAAAAGATTGTGTTCTTTTACATTTTGTGAATTGAAGGGAGATTGATCTAACGTTCCGAATAAATGATTTCTATTCATCCACGGTTAGTGACACTATCTTATAATTACTAATTTCAATTTCAATATTGGCTAGATGCTATGAGTTAACAAGTGTGATTATTTATATATATTGTGCAGCCACTCTTTCTCCATGCAAAAGCTTCGACTTTGGGTCGTTAAAATGTCTTTGGGACCGGTAAAATCAGGTCCAAACGACACGACTTTTGTTCAGCTGCTCTTATCAACTATCCAAATGAGTAATTTGTCTTCAGGACAGGTAAAATCAGGTTCAAACACATGATGTTTTTCTTCTCCATATTTAACTATTACTTCATCATTGTTCATAAACTGACTACATAATAAATTAATAACTATAATATTTCTATCTTTCATACCAGAAACATATAAGTGACAGTTCTTACCACCGGCTTTTGCCAAACAGTTTAGATTCAACATGTACAAGAACTGCTTTCGTATAATTAAAAACAAACTTAGTGTTTATGAACAAGTTAATTTAGATAATCGTGGAAATAAAGAAAAGAAGAAAAAAAAAAATGTCCCATGAAAGTTCATCGGATGTGTATGTTTAGTGACAGATCTTCTTGCTGTTTTATCCTCATAAACGACATAGAAGTTTGATCAGTGAATTGCATAACAGGTTTGTCATGAGGCGTAGGCTCCACTGAAGGTTCCATCATCAACTCTTCTTCGTCTAAACGGTCAAATATCTCTCTCAACAAATGTTTTTCCTCTGAATATCCCATCATTTTCCTTGGACCAGAGTTCTTATGTTTATGTTCTGATCAAATCCATAGAAAATTATAGAATATGATAATGTATTTTCAATACTCTCTCTTTGTAACAAAAAGGGTCGTTACAGAAGAAGCTAAAACATTCATTTTCTTAACTAATAAATTGACTTAATTTGATGTAATACACGTACCTTTGAGAGATTGAGACCAGCTAACAAGCATAGGAGTGATAATTGTGAGAAGAGCCCAGAAGAAGAAGATCATTACGTAGGCTCTTGCTTTCATTTCTCAACAACAAAACTTTTCTTCTTCTTTTTTTTTTTCTGACCAAAGATCAATATTTGTTTTATCCTTAATAATAAAGCAGACAATACAAAGTTGTTTGAGGAGAAGACAACTTCTTACAACAATAAACGTTGAGCTGGCCATGATTGTATAACATTCTCAACACTTTCTTTTTTTCCTTTATTTTTATATTCTCGCAAGAAGTCAAGCATCTTAATATATTGCTAGATTTATAAATATATACATGGTGGTTGCTATGGTGGTTGTTTGGAACTAATATTCGGTCTGGTTTAATCCACCTTAGGTAGCTTAAATTGCACATCGATGAAGACTAGGTAGTTAGATTAGACTAATATTCATCTAAAAAAATTATATAGATGATTGTTTCAACCAATCATTTTGAAAAATATTCATCTTAATGTGTCAGGGAAACTTGCACTAAAATGACATTAATAATATTTATATCGTGCACACATTATTCACAAATTAATATTTGTTCTATACTCTATTTTAATTAAACTGATTGTTGGACATATTAAACAATGTGTTGAGTCATAAACTTGTACGTCTCCAATACGAGGTCTACCTTAGGTAGTTTAACTTAATTTGGAGAATGTACTCTCTATAACACATATCAATACTTGGAGGAGAAACTATTGAGAAGAAACGATGGGTAGGTCGTCAAGTCATCTTCTTCTTCTTTGCAAAAAACTAGTATTATACGGTCTTGATAGTGAAGTGTCTATAGTTACCAGCTGATAGAGACACTAGGATATTTTTCCCATCGAGATACCTAAAACTCGAAAGAAAAAAGAAAAAAAAAACCATGCGTTCACTCTCTCGCTCTGTTTCTTCCAAATCGAATTACATAGAAAAAAGTTTAGCTATAAAATCTATTCAATGAATTGGATGTAGTTTTGTTTTTTCAGTTCTCAACAACTTTTTACACACGATGCAGCTATGGAAGGAAGAAGATTATCGGCGTCATTATGTTCATCTCATTCAATCAAGCAACATCAAAAATCCAGAAACTCTTTGGAGACAAATCAATGGAATTCTCTTCAAGAAAGGCTTTCTTCATTCAATTGTCATCGCCACTAACCATCTCCTCCTGTTTTACTCAAGGTATGGTAGAATGAGAACTGCACGCAACTTGTTCGACGAAATGCCTGAGAGAAACTATTTCTCTTGGAACACAATGATTGAAGGGTATATGAATTCTGGGGATAAAGTGACTTCTTTGGAGTTATTTGATATGATGCCAGAAAGAAATGGGTACTCTTGGAATCTTGTTGTTTCTGGTTTTGCTAAAGCTTGTGAGTTAAGCGTTGCTAGGAGATTGTTTGATGTGATGCCGGATAAAGATGTTGTCACATTGAACTCTCTGTTACATGGATACAGTCTTAATGGCTATGCTAAAGAAGCTTTGAAGTTGTTTAAAGAGTTGAGATTAAGCCCTGATGTGATCACATTGACAACACTTGTTGGTGCTTGTGCAAAGTTAGAAGCTTTAAATTGTGGAAAGCAAATCCACTCTCGGATTTTGATTACCGGTGTTGAATATGACTCGGTAATGAATAGTTCTTTAGTTAATTTGTATGCAAAGTGCGGTGATTTGAGAATGGCAAGCAATATGTTGGATCAGATTGGAGAACCTGATGATCATTCTCTATCTGCCTTAATTTCAGGTTATGCAAGATGTGGAAAAGTGAATGAATCTAAAAGGCTTTTCGATAAGAAAAGTAACAGATGTGTCTTTCTTTGGAACTCTATGATTTCGGGTTATGTTGCAAACAATATGGAAATGCAAGCTTTGACTCTTTACAATGAGATGAGGAATGAAGCTAAGGAAGATTCTCGTACTCTGGCTGCGGTTATAAATGCTTGCAGCGGTTTAGGTATCCTCGAGACAGGTAAACAAATGCACGGTCATGCTTGTAAATTCGGGTTAGTTGATGACATTGTTGTAGCGAGTACATTGCTCGATATGTACTCAATGTGCGGAAGTTCAATGGAAGCTTGTAAACTATTCAGTGAAGTGAAACTCTATGACACAGTCTTACTAAACTCTATGCTCAAGGTTTATTTCAGCTTAGGAAGAATCGAAGATGCAAAACGGATATTCGAGAGGATTAAAAACAAAAGCTTGATTTCTTGGAACTCAATGACTGTAGGATTAAGTCAAAATGGTTGTTCAGTAGAAACATTAGAGTATTTCCGCCAAATGCACAATCTCGATTTGCCTACAGATAAGTTTAGTCTCTCTAGTGTCATTAGTGCGTGTGCAAGCATTTCGTCCCTTGAGCTCGGTGAACAGGTGTTTGCGAGGGCAACTATTATCGGTCTTGACTCTGATCATATAGTATCATCTTCTCTAATTGATCTCTACTGCAAATGTGGATACGTCGAGCAAGCGAGGAGAATGTTTGATACAATGGTGATTACAGATGAAATACCATGGAACTCAATGATATCAGGCTATGCTACTAATGGTTATGGATTCGAATCGATTGATTTGTTCAAGAAAATGAAGATTGCTGGTATAAAACCAACAAAGATCACATTTATGGGTGTTCTTACAGCTTGTAACTACTCTGGTTTAGTGGAAGAAGGAAGGAAATTGTTTGAAGCAATGAAGTTGTATGATGGTTTTGTGCTAGATAAAGAGCATTTTTCGTGTATGATAGATCTTTTAGCGCGTGGTGGATATCTAAAAGAAGCTATAAATCTTGTAGAAGAGATGCCTTTTGATGCAGATGCAAGCATATGGTCATCTGTTTTAAGAGGATGTGTAGCAAATGGATGTAAAGTAATGGGAAAGAAAGTCGCTGAGAAGATTATTGAGCTAGAACCGGAGAATTCAGTTGCTTATGTTCAATTGTCTGCCATTTTTGCAACCTCTGGAGATTGGGAAAGTTCAGAACTTGTGAGAAAACTGATGAGAGAGAAGCATGTAAAAAAGAATCCAGGTTCTAGTTGGTCTGCTTGTTGAATCAATTTGAAACAGACTAGGCGATGTCTTTATTTTATACTAAACCAAAGCAATTTTTCCGAAAACCAAACCATATTTTAATACCGGTTTAGTTTTATATGACGTAGTAGGCGTATGAATAGAAAGAAATGGAATACAAGCAAATGATTGTGAGTGATGGCAAAGTCAATGGCTCTAGTTATTTCACCCAAAGGCTATCTTGGTTGTCACCATGTCACTCATGCTTCCTTTTGGACTAAAGATTTCATCATTATTAGAGATTGACATCAAAATTTAGAAGTGGTCGTTTTCACAAAATGTAGATTAGCTATCCATTGAAGTTTGCTAGTAGATTTGGAACTACGTGCAAGTCGTAACCTAATGGACAAAGTAGCTTCTCTTGTCGATAATCTCCCCGGCCCACACATTACATAGCTTCATCCAAAATCGGAAGCAGTGGTGGTTTTGTGTGTGCGAGGAACACCATCGAACAGGGTCTAAATGAATTGTCTTGTTACGTGCGTACGATATCTTAACGTGCAAGTAGTGTAGTACTATAACAGAAGAGTTTGTCATAGCCCAGACAAACCAATGCTATAAGAAACTACAAACAAATTTAAACCAAAAGGGCGAAATACAAGAAACTCTTAAACGGCAGCGTATAAGCTAACATGACCAAATGATTTCAACTCCACAAAGCAAATGAGTATAAGCATATGACCCAACTCAAATCCGCAGCCATTTTCCAAATGAGTCATAAGATATAATCCAAAGTAAAATCCAAACTAACATCAAATAAAATTATTCCAACGTTACAAACAACAAGCCTTACATCTCCATTGGAGCCACATCTTGGTCAGCAGGGCCACCTCCTTGTTCTGCTGGTGCACTAGCCGGAGCAGCTTCAGCCTCACCCTCACCCTCACCAGCCTCAGCTTCCTCTTCCTCTGCCACTTTCTCAAACGTGTCGATCACTTTCTGTATGGATTCCTGGTCCAAGAAGTGGAATGGTTCACCGACACCTAGAATAGCCACTGTGCATAGAGAACTCTTCAGGGTTTCCCCTTGCAATGTCTCCCTAACAGCCAAAATAGCATCTTTTATCAGATCTTCTTTTGATGAATCTGCAAAGGTCTCAAACCTACGTTCCAGATAAGTCTTTGCAGCTTGTGAACGAGACCCAATAGCAAAAGCTTGATACTCAAAGTAGTTTCCACTTGGGCAGTTGTAGTAAAGGTGAGCCCCTGACTCATCCAATCCACCTACCAGCAAACCAACACCATAGGGTCGTTTCCATGATCGTTGGGTACAGACCTGTACATAAACCAAACAAAATACAATCATTCATTCCACTTTTCAGATCAAGAAAAAAAAATCTGAAATGATATAATGTAACTTCATTTGGACTTTTCTAGCAGGAGTAATTACCAGTGAGACAAGTGAAGATTGGTAAGTACGAATTGCAAAGAAACCCAACATATAGATTACTAGAATTAAAATAGACTCAAATCCATTCAGTAAACAAAATGACAATCAATGCTCGTAATGACGACTACTGAAACACGTAATGAAACGTCAGAAAAGAGAAACAACAATGGTAAACCTTTGTTGTTAAGATTATGCAGCTGTGACAACAATATCCAAATAACTTTACCAAACAGAATTTGAGTTTATGGCAAGCTAAATCCTACAACTCAGTATCCACAAAATAAAGAAAACTCTTGTTAAATGATCTTAATCAGCCAGATCACTTTTAAAATTGCTCTTAAGCTCCTGAAGCTGTAGCTCAAATCATCAATAACTGATAGCAAACTAAACAAATTCTCTTCATGATAAAAGTGGGATATAGCTTAGATCATATGGAGCTCAGATCATTATGATACTTTCGTTTAATCATCTGAAGCTTTAACTCCAATTATCAAGATTTCATTACTTGTATAATAATAAACAAATTTTCTGCACCATCAAATTCATCATAGCTTAGAAAACAGCAACATTAAGTACAAATTCAACAAGCTAATGTGTTACTTCAGCTCAGGGAGTCACAAAAATCAAGTATGATTTACGAACTTAATCAGTACTTGCAGAAGGTTAAACACATTTTAGCTTAGTGATTCACACAAAATCAAGCATAAATTACGAAATTTCATTGTCCAAAAGAGTTTCCCCAAATCTCAATCAATTAAGCAAGAGCAGCGAAAAAGTAACCTGAGCCTTATCGGCGAGATGGACAACGAGACGACCAACGGGAAGAGGAGACTCGTAGGTAAAAGAGTGATTAATCGACTCCGATCTCATATACCGAGAAAGAACACGACCATCGGCGGTGAGACCAGCAATAGNATCGACTTTGAAGATCTTCTTCTGATGAGAAGAAAGCTCCGATTGGGCCTTGTTGACGCAAGCGAGAACGACATGGGAGCGAGATCTGAGTCCAATTGCGGCGGAGCCTTGCTTCACAGCTTCCATGGCGTATTCTACTTGGAAAAGACGACCTGTAGGACTCCATGTCGTCACATCTGTATCGTACTGATTCCTGAACATTTTTGTTATTTAGGTCTTTCAGTATCGTCTTCTCCTTTGCTCTGGTTTAGTAGCTGAAACTTTTCTTTTCCTTCAAGACATGGATGTTCACACTCTTTCTCTTTGATGCAAATGAATAAATGGGCTTTAGTCACCTTAGTGGGCTTTGATTTTGTTGGGCTTCTCGGCGAAATGTGTATATATATAATATACCACTAAGAGACCACGTGGAGTATGTCATCCTCCAAGTGGGTGGTTGTATTGACAGAATAAGAACAAATACGCTTATTTCGATACGTTTCACCAACTGAATTCGCTTTCTATTTGATTTGATCTGATCGAACTCTGTTTGTCATGATCCGTTTCGAAATCGAAGAATCGAAAATTTGATCGGGATGGAGATAACTCTAGAGCAGAAAGATGCATCCAATTGGATTTACAGAGGAGAAGGAGGTGCCAATCTTGTCCTTGCTTACTCCGGATCATCATCCCTTTTTGTTAGTTCTTTTTCTATCTCCCTTCTTCAATTTTGTTAAATGTATTCCAGATTATCGACGTCGGTAGATTCTACTTTACTTTGTCATGTTCAAATATGAAGTATCATATATAAGGCATAATGATGTAGAGCAACAGAAAAAATGTGCTAAGCAATAGAAAATTTTGGATGTTGAAATGAGTAAATTTTGAATTGGTATACATTTTGATTGATTGGAGAAACTTCTCATGTTCTCAGCTTCATTCGTGTCAAAGATTGACATATGTTCCAGTAGTAAAATTTGGTTTGATAATGATTCTCGTCTTTGTTGATAACATTTCTAAGAAAACTATTAGTTGTGGAGAACAAGATTATCAAATAAAAAATAATCATCAGAGCGTTTGATCATTTGTTTTTCCTTTGCCTTCAAAAGGTGGGGAAAGTGATCCGTATACAGAAGGCTCGGAAGAATGGTAAAGCAAATAAGAGTACGAATGGATTTGTTTCTGTTTTAACAAGCGATGAGCAACTTTTGTGGAGGGAAAACAAGGAGGTTATTTCGTCTCCAAACAAGGAAGTTCTTGAACAAAGATATGTTAAGCATGTGATCATCCCATTCTTGGGTCCTAAACATGTAGATGCCGGAGTGAGTTTGATCAATTCATTTCTTTCTTCTACTCCTTCAATGCGTATGATGAGGCTTTGTCTGTTTGTCGTTTGTTGGCTGATGATTAGATTATATCTTTTTCTGAAGGTATGTGTTTCTGTGTCCAAGGAATTTCTTGAGTGTATTGATAAGAAAGTAACTCAGCAGCGTCCACAGTGGCGTGTTAATGCATCAAATGTTGATACCAGCCATGATTCTGCTCTTATTTTGAATGATCATTCACTTTTCACTCAAGGTACCCATTTATAGAATAGATGTTGTTTTGTGTTTATTTAGGTCTGCAAGTGCAAATAAGTAGTAACTATCTGGTGTTTGCTCTTCTAATTTTTATCTGTGCCAGGGATTTCCAGTGGTGGTGACTGCATTAGTGTTGAAATAAAGGTATTTTTTATTTTCTATTCATTATAGTACTTGAAGTTGACCTAAACTCGATGTCATTAATTCCATGAAGTAGCCCAAATGCGGATTTCTTCCAGCCTCAAGGTTCATCAGTGAAGAAAACAAGCTCAAAAGAACAGTAAGCCGTTTCAAAATGCACCAACTCTTGAAGTTGGAATATAATGAGGTAAAAGCAAAGCACTGGTACCATAGAATCTTAGTGGAACTTTATTTATGAGATCTATAGATTGAGATTTGCTGAAAAGTCTTATAAGTGTGTCACTATTCTGCAGATATCTGAAATAAGCGAATATGATCCTCTTGATCTGTTCTCTGGATCTAAAGAGAGAGTTTTGAAAGCTATAAAGGCCTTATATTCTACACCTCAAAACAATTTCCGTGTATTCTGGAATGGTTCTCTCATATTAGGTGGTTCCGGGGAAAGCACTGGGAGAACCAACCCCGAGATTGGATATGCCTTTGAACATGCTCTCGAAGGCTTCATTGAATCAGATAAGGGTCTAAGGACAGAGTGCTTTCTACAGCTAGTATCTGATGCTGTCTGTGGCTCAGGAGTGCTCGATAGGCTTCTTGAAGTCCAGAAGCTAGACAGATTAGACATTGAAGGAGCAATTCATTGCTATTACGATGTAATCAATCAGCCTTGCCCTTTATGTAAAGATGGTGGGCAATTGGAGAAGTACTCATCTCTGCATGCTTTACCTTTAAATGAAAGCTTGAAGATCGTTAAGGATTATATAATAGCTGCAACTGCCAAGGATTGTAGTCTTATGATCAGCTTTCGATTAAGGGATGCGTCCAATTCAGCACCTCCTTATGATGGTGTCTATCTAAAATTGACGAATCAAACGTTTGATTACAAGGTACGACCGGATAATACATTTAAACACATTCTTATTTTTTTTATCATTTGGTTCGAGCATCTAAAGTGAAATGTGAGTCACCCAATTTAAGATATCTTGTGAGATGTGAGATTCGTGAGTCAATTTTCATTGTAAGGAAATGGATTTAATAGAAGAAAAAAATTGGGTTTCAGGAGTCACAAAAAATTGAATTTTTATCTGTTTATTTGATAATTGTAGGTACACTTCATTGATCTAAGCTTGAAACCACTAAAGAGAATGGAGGCATACTACAAACTGGATAAGAAGATAACTAGCTTCTACACTCAAAAGCAGAAGCTTGAAAACGGAGAACTCAGTGATCTAAAACATTCGTCGGCTAAGTCGGGAAATTTTCTAAGTCATGGAGAGTTTCAACGCCACTAGGCACTAGCTGTTTCTTTTGCTGTTGTTGTAAAATATAAGAAAACACAGCCTAAAAGGTGAGGGTTCATAATTGAGGTGAGTGCTCATTGCTTAAACTTATAATCTGTTGTACTGTTTTGTTTTTTGAGGTTTCCACGAAAAACTTGCATGAAACTTTAGGACATAACTTATAAGAGATATTTGAAGTCGCAATCGCAATAACCACCACATGAAGAAGCTTTTATTTGAGATAGGATTTCAATGAGTCATTGAGCTTGCACCATTAGTGGGTGATTCAGTGAAGGTAGCATACCTTTTGTTATTCCGAGAGCAAAGGAAGACAGTTTCTATATTTATCTAAGCTCTAGTAACAGACAAAAATATGAGTCTTTCAAGATCTTTTTACTCGATCATTCTTCCAAACATAATACTAGGTTCGAAAATGAGTTGAAACTTTGAGTCCGTAGTTCGCAGTTTAGCTAATATGAACATTATTCAGTCGAGAAGCAAGAGTACATAGAGCACAAAATATAAGAAATCATACAGGTTGAAGATAACAGGGTTCGGATTCTTCTTCATATATTATTGTAAAGGATTTTATTAGCAAACAAAGGAGGAATTATTTCGAAGAAACGTTATTGTCCATCCCGCGATAGTCCCTGAAACATACGACAATTATCATATTTTTACCGAAAATGTATGGAATCATGATGCAGAGGTTGATGGAGCAAGAAGGGAGCGAATGAGATGAGGAAGATGAGCTTGATAATCCTCCAGACGAGCCTTAACACTATTTCCGTCCCAGCGAACAAGAGTTGGTACCCCGGTGAGCTTGAAACGAGGATCCACCCTCCACGGATGCGCTGGATTCCTCCAAGTCGGTCTGTCTCCGGCGTAAGCTCGAATAAGATTCACTTCCTCTGGGGATTCCTCCAGAGTCTTGTATATCACAGGTTCAGCTCTAACGCAATCTGATTACCCAAAACCATGAACGAAATCACAAGATGTAGAACCAATTCAAAATTGGATACAGAAAAACCCTAAAAAGACCTGGACACCAGCTGCGATTGGTGGCGGGATCATTGTTAGCTAAGAAGAGTATGAAGTTGATCTTGTTCTGATTAGTTTCGTCCGATCTAAGCTCCTCCAACACCAATTCTAAGTTTGATGGATCTGCGTCCAATTTCTTCAACGTCATCGTCGTTTCTCTTCTTCTTCTCCTCGAGGATTCTGGCTTCGCTTAGCAATTTAGCAATCCCCTTTTACTTTTCTAATGGGAAAATCGCATCTATAACTTTTAGCACTTTATATCTTAACGTTATCGCACTTACCTTTAAAATCTTAAAATTATAAATTTTTATAAAATAAGTAATGAATGGCAACTTATAGCATAACGGTTTTTAGCCGAATTTTTTCAAAACCACAATTTTTCACCAATCAAGATTATATAATAACATTTGCGTTTTTCTTAAAAAAGCATACACAAAAAACGGTTCGTTATTAGAAAGGATAATAGTGAACAAAACATTGAATAACGCACTTTGAATTCAAAAATACAAATAACCAGCAGCGGTTCATATAAATAACGCACACACCATATAAAATATATTGTTTTTATTGGATTTCTTCCACAATTAACTTTTTTACCAAAATTTTTCAGATTTTCAATAATAATTATCATAAATCACATGCAACAAAATAAACAAAACATGAATAATAAGTATCCATATAACTAAACGTACTATCCAAAACGAATCGAACCCGAAATGAGATATTCGGTTTCGAACATGAACCAAATTATGAAATTACCTGAATGAATATCAAAATCTATTATCCAAATAACTGGAATCAAATTTGAACCAAACCAAACTTTTAGAAATTTCACCAAAAATAAATAATATTTTTATCAAATATACAAATAACATAATTACATATATTTCAATTACACAATATTAGTTACCAACATTTTTTCTTTTTAATACTCAAATTACCCAAAACTCGAAAGAACAAAACGAAAACTCGAACGTTTAGGTCTATGCTACACACAAAGTTATAAAAAATGAGAATCTATGTAATTACAAATTTATAATTTAAATTTTTAATCAGTTTATTTGTAAATTTTAATGATTAGTCCATCACAACAACATTTTTTGTTTTGTTAACTAGAAAGTTTTGAATCAAATACCGTATATTTTTTCGACCAGAGATCATAACAATAACAATTAATAATTTTGTCACATTCATCTCAAAAAAAAATTTGTTTCAAAAATACCACAAAAATTTAAATGATTTTAAAATTTCCAATTTAAATCCAAAAATTAAATCCTTCAAATGTAGACCTTAATTTCTACTTAGTGAACTCAAACCTAATAATTAATTTTAAACTCATAAAATTTAGTTTTTATGTTTGTAGTATTTTTGGAAGTAAAAAAAATTTAATGATATTTTTGGAACAATTGAAAGTGTGTGGTATTTTGAAACATAAACATTATCTTGCACCTCTAATTTTTATTCACTATTCAAACATTATCCTGCACATCTAATTTTATTATAACCGCAGTTGTCCCGCAATACTAATTTTTTTTCTCGCACCGCACTTAATCGTACCATCCTGTTTTTTTTGTTCCGGACCTCTTAATTTGTTGTTACCATTCGGACCCTAAATCCTAAAACTTATTACTTTGTATGCATCGACGTGATAATATATCATATCATTATCATATCACATCGTCATTTAAAATTACAAAATGTTGATCATTGTGTATTAATTATTTTATTATTATAATATATATGAGAGTGTATAAAAATAAAGAAGTTGACTTTTGTATATATATATATATATATATATATATATATATA
>OVAV01000751.1:0-16095 GCA_900406375.1 Iberis amara | reverse complement strand
GAAAAATTATGAAAAAAAAACCAAATCGACAAAAAAAAAAAAACTAGGCCAATAAGATAGCGCCACGTGACGATTCTGGTACGCTGAACAAGTATCTCGGTTGAGATACGTTTCTTCCTCCTTTCCAATAACAATTGGGCATATCTGGCCACAATTTTTTTTTTTTTTTCGTATTGCCGTGGAAAAATAACAAAACATGAAAAATAATTAATTGGTGAAATATCCAAAAAGGCAAAAAGAAAATGAAAAACCAATCTCAACATGAACACTCTTCCCGTCGTCTCCCTCACAGCTTCTTCCTTCAGATTTTTCAAATTTCCTTCTCTCCATAACTCTCGCTCTCAATTCTCAGGCTTTTGCTCCACCAATTCCTTAATCCTCAGTCCAAACCGTCCAGGTCAAATTTCCTTACAATCCTTGAACTCTCTGTCTCCGTCGCAATCACAGCTCTCCGAGGAGTACGAGGAAGAGGAGGAAGAGGAAGAGGAGGAGGAAGAAGAAGAAGAGGATGACGACGGAGATGATGAAGCCGCAGACGAGTATTACGATATCACTGAAGAAACTCGGAATAGCGATGATGAAACCGACTTCTCAGTGGATTTGCCAGCGGAATCGTCTCGGAAACGCGTGGAGTTTAGGTGGCAGAGAGTTGAGAAGCTACGCAGTCTTGTTCGAGATTTCGGAGTTGACATGATTGATATCGATGAACTCATCTCCATCTACGATTTTCGTATCGACAAGTTTCAGGTTGTTTTTCCTTTCTTTCTTTCTTTCAATCACTCTCTGAAATCGGAGGGGTCTAAAATTCCATTGAAATTGCATAATTGGTCAGAGATTGGCTATTGAGGCTTTCCTAAGAGGCTCTTCTGTGGTGGTTTCTGCTCCTACGAGCAGTGGGAAGACTTTAATAGCTGAAGCAGCAGCTGTTGCTACGGTGGCTCGAGGTCGCCGTTTGCTCTACACTACACCTCTTAAAGCACTCTCAAATCAAAAGTTCCGCGAGTTTAAGGAGACGTTTGGCGACGACAACGTTGGTCTACTCACAGGTGACTCTGCCATCAACAAAGATGCTCAGATTGTGATCATGACTACAGAGATTCTCCGCAACATGTTATATCAAAGGTGTTTCTCATTTCGACAATGCAGCCTGCCTCTCTACCATTTCAGGAGCTCCTTTAAACTCATTTGTTTTGTGTCGAAATCTTTAGTGTTGGAATGGCTTCTTCAGGGACTGGACTTTTTCATGTGGATGCAATTGTTTTAGATGAGGTTCATTATTTAAGTGATATATCTAGGGGAACGGTGTGGGAAGAGATAGTGAGTTCTTCTTCCTGCTTTTCTCCAAAATCCTTATCAATTGAGTGTCTCAGTTTGATTCTGTTTCTAATGCTATCAGGTCATTTATTGCCCCAAGGAGGTCCAACTTATATGCCTATCAGCCACAGTTGCAAACCCTGATGAATTAGCTGGTTGGATTTGTGAGGTGAGTTTGTAGATACTTTCGCTAGCTTTTCGTTAACATCTTCCTGTTGCAAGAGTTGTAACAATGTAGCAATTCTTAGATTTTTTAGCTACTGGTTATCTAAGAGTTCCTAGCTGTTGCTGTGTTTTGTTCTCAGATACATGGTAAGACTGAGTTGGTAACATCAACAAGACGCCCGGTTCCATTAACTTGGTACTTCTCAACAAAGCATTCTTTACTACCTCTGCTTGATGAGAAAGGGACGCAAGTAAATAGGTAACTTATTCAACTTTATGATCTTTCATCAATGTATAATCGGGAATATTTCTCTCTGGTAATAATTTGAAGGACTTGTACTAATTGAGCAGGAAGCTGTCTCTCAATTATTTGCAACTGTCTGCCTCAGAAGCTAGATTCCGTGATGATGATGACGGGCGGAGGGGAAGGAGGTCAAGAAAACGAGGAAGTGATAATAGCTACAATAGCCTCATGAATGTTTCTGATTATTCTCTTTCAAAGAATGAGATTAACAAGATTCGTCGATCACAGGTTTAACATTATGCTTCCTAATGAATATATACATTTGAATATGGCTTTTAGCTTCTCTGAAAAGTTAATGACGAAGCTGAGTCTTGCCTTTTAGGTACCTCAAATTAGCGACACATTATGGCATCTCCAGGGAAAAGATATGTTACCAGCTATATGGTTCATTTTTAACCGTAGAGGTTGTGATGCAGCTGTACAGTATGTTGAAAACTTTCAGCTTTTAGATGATTGCGAAAAAAGTGAGGTTGAGCTAGCCTTGAGGAAGTTCCGCATTCTGTATCCAGATGCCGTGAGAGAGAGTGCAGAGAAAGGACTGCTTAGGGGAATTGCTGCTCATCATGCTGGATGTCTACCTCTTTGGAAATCATTCATCGAGGAATTGTTTCAGCGAGGACTTGTTAAGGTTGTCTTTGCTACTGAGACACTTGCTGCTGGAATAAACATGCCGGCTAGAACGGCTGTTATTTCGTCTTTGACAAAAAAGGCTGGTAATGAACGAATACAGTTGGGTCCTAACGAATTGTTCCAGATGGCTGGGCGTGCTGGTCGTAGAGGCATTGATGAAAAGGGCTACACTGTGCTGGTTCAGACTGCCTTTGAAGGCGCTGAAGAATGCTGCAAACTTGTCTTTGCCGGAGTAAAACCTCTTGTGTCACAGTTTACTGCTTCATATGGCATGGTGTTGAATCTTGTAGCTGGTTCAAAAGTTACTCGTAAATCAAGCGGAACTGGGGACGGGAAAGTCTTACAAGCAGGGAGAAGTCTGGAAGAAGCCAAGAAATTAGTTGAGAAGAGTTTTGGGAACTATGTGAGCAGCAATGTGATGGTTGCTGCAAAGGAGGAACTTGCTGAAATCGACAAGAAAATCGAGACGCTGACATCAGAAATAAGTGATGAAGCAATAGATAAGAAGAGTAGGAAACTTCTTTCAGCGAAGGAATACAAAGAGATCACTGTACTTCAGGGAGAGCTACGGGAAGAGAAACGCAAGCGTACTGAACTACGAAGAAGGATGGAACTTGAAAGGTTCTCAGCTCTAAAACCACTTTTAAAAGGGATGGAAGAGGGAAACTTACCTTTTATTTGTTTAGAGTTCAAGGATTCTGAAGGGATGCAGCAGTCAGTCCCTGCAGTTTACTTAGGGCATATCGATTCATTTCAAGGTTCAAAATTTCAGAAGATGATGTCAATGGATGATTCTTTTGCACTAAACGTAACTGAGGATGAGCAGGCGGCTAATGAACCTGGAAAGCTTATTGTTAAACCATCATATTATGTGGCCCTTGGCTCTGATAACACATGGTATCTCTTCACTGAGAAGTGGATAAGGACTGTCTACAGAACTGGTTTCCCTAACATTGCTCTAGCGATAGGAGATGCCTTGCCTCGAGAAATCATGAAATCTCTACTGGATAAAACAGATATGCAGTGGGATAAACTAGCTGAATCCGAACTTGGAAGTTTGTGGAGAATGGAAGGGTCTCTAGAGACGTGGTCCTGGAGTTTAAATGTACCTGTCCTAAGCAGCCTTTCTGAAGAAGACGAGGTGTTACATATGTCCCAAGAGTATGATAACGCTGCAGAACAATATAAAGAACAAAGGAGCAAAGTATCGCGTTTGAAGAAGAGGATATCTCGTTCAGCTGGATTTAGAGAATATAAGAAAATTCTAGAGAACGCTAAGCTTACGGTTGAAAAGATGAAACGGCTCAAGTCGAGATCGAGACGACTCATAAACCGTTTAGAACAGATCGAACCATCTGGTTGGAAAGATTTCATGCGCATAAGCAATGTGATTCACGAAAGCAGAGCATTGGACATTAACACTCACATGATATTTCCTTTGGGTGAAACAGCTGCTGCAATCCGAGGAGAAAACGAGCTTTGGCTTGCAATGGTTCTCCGGAATAAAGTCTTAGTGGATCTAAAACCTCCTCAATTAGCTGGTGTATGCGCAAGTTTAGTTTCAGAAGGCATAAAAGTTCGACCGTGGAGAGACAACAACTATATATATGAGGCATCTGATACAGTAGTTGACGTGGTTAATTTCTTAGAGGAACAAAGAAGCTCTCTTATCAAGCTTCAGGAGAAGCACGAGGTTGAGATTTCATGTTGTTTGGATATTCAATTCTCTGGTATGGTTGAAGCTTGGGCTTCTGGATTAAGTTGGAAAGAATTGATGATGGAATGTGCAATGGACGAAGGTGATCTAGCTCGTCTGTTAAGACGTACCATTGATCTCTTAGCTCAGATTCCTAAGTTGCCTGATATTGATCCAACGCTGCAACGTAGTGCAGCAGCTGCAGCAGACATTATGGACCGACCACCAATCAGTGAGCTTGCCGGTTAAAGAGGTTTAGCGTTAGTTGTCCATGGGAAAGAAGCACAAGAGCCTGGGATGTGCCAGAAGTGCAAATGTAAGAACTCTAGATACATAACAAATTTTTCATCCAGGTGACTAATGTTGGAAAGAATAGAAGTAAACAAAGAAGAATTTTAAGTTAATGTTACAACAAAACACAAGCTTTATATACGCAATTGTGGGGGTAAAAAAAAAAAGACTTGAGCAACTACTCCTTTCAGTATATTCCGTCGATTTTCCCTTGTTCCCTTGTTATTTTCTGTGAGATTTCAACAGGGACTAAGAGGCAGCATCAGAAGTGGAAGCTGTCTTAAATTTCTTCTCTTCGGACAAAAGTCAGTGCGGAGTACAACAAGCAGAGAATGGCAACCTTGTGTCTCTAAAAGAATGTGAAGTTGCTCGATTCCTGATCTTTCTTTCTGGTGGTAAATGAGAGATTTCATTGTCCATTGAAGAGTTTTTGGTATATGTGTATCCTCCTTTGCCTGATTAAAGAACCATTGGAACTCAAAACTTTCCTTCTCTTAGCACGATGCAAAACATCCTCTGTGTCTAATACATAGGAGACCTGCAGGATTATACCGAACCATTCTTTTATGGACAAAGCTTAAAGAAGTTATCATGGCACTGTTGAGCTTTTAAAAAGGAACAGTACCTTTGAAGAACTGCAGGTTATCTTACATTCCAAACCATTAATAATCTTAACTTGATCTGTAATGCAGAGTTCATCTTCACCACAAAATTTACGCTTGTTCCTAAGTAAAAAAAAAGAGACCATCTGATTAGTTTCCCTACTATCTAGGATTTAGAAAGATGGGACAGTCCTTTGTCAATGCTCTCAACTTACCGTTTTAGATAGATTCGTGTGTTTTCTTTCACATTAGATTGATTGGAAAGAAAGTCATTGTGGAGGTAAGCTGCAAAAGTTGGGTCCATAGATATGGATGTCACATCAGGCTTATCGTGTCCATAGTCCAGTAGCTGAATAGAGAGTTTGGTTGGCCCTGATAGCTTCTGCAGAAACATTGTAAGATATTGATAAGCTAAAGCTAGTTTGGTCCAAACTATGAAAGGTATATATATAATCCCTTACACATTCAACACGGTAAATATCCTCATCAGGAAGAAGAACACGAGTATTTTCGTAGTAGACAGCATCGAGAAACTTTTCAGGCCTTCTAGATTTCTCATATGCATATAACTGTTGTAGTTTGTTGTCCATCTCGTCAGCTGCTACTCCTTGGAGCTGAAGGATCACATTGATCAGTTGAATCACAAGTGAAGGATATAGATGAAGAGTTCAAGATTGTAACAGAACACCGAAAAGCACAACTTACATGTTTGATGAGCTTATAGATCAGTTTATCAAGTGTGAAGAGGACATACGACTGTGTCCCGATTATTGCTCGGCAATCATCTTCAAACTTTGAATTATCAGATGTACCATCGAGCAAGTTATATAGAGCATTCATGAATCTGTAGATTAGATGTATAAGCAGCAACACAGATGAATCCTTTAGTATAAAAAACCGCAAGGGAAAATCAAATCACCCGGCGTAGGAATCCGCAGGGGTTGTTGAATTTGAGGTCTTCCACTTTCTGTCTGGAGATGATGAATTAACTTTTGCTGATAGTATTCTGTCATATAAAATCTGTTTACAAGTAACCGCAAAAAGTTAGCCTCTTTGAAAAATTCCAGCCCCATTGAATTGCAGATTGAATAATGATCTGTTCACCTGATGAAGTCTGAAAAGAACGTAGAACGAATCATTTACATAGAAGACACGCGAGTTCTCCTTAGAATCGTCTTTGTCCTTATTGCATAAAGCTGGAGGGACATACTTTGCCAGAGGCTTCACATGTAGCAAGTTTCGCACTGAAATGGGAACCACAGACTTATCTCCTTCAGCATCTTCATGAGCATCACATGTACCTTCTTCAGCTTCACCTTCGCTTTCTGCCTTGTTATTATGTTCCATATCATCTTCAGGGTAGCAATCTTCACCCTCACCAGACTCAGTTCCAGATACATCACCATTCTGAGATGTATTTCCACTTCCATCTGTCGATCTTGGTGCACTTTCATCACCTTCATCACTCTCCTTGCCTTTGCTGAGAGCCTCCAATTCATTCTCTGCACGAACTGCGAAATTATCTTCCTCAAAATCTCCAGTTGGAGAAAGTTCACCCTCCTCTCTTTCAACTTTGGTTTGCAGAGTAAGGTCTTCTTTAGATCTTTGACTATTCGATGTTTCTGCCAACGTTCCATTTTGCAATACCCGGATATCACCAATCTGTTTGGGATATAATTAATATATCATTGTCATTTCTTGCAAAACTCAGAACTAAGGATGTAAAGAGTAGGTAAGATGATTCAGTTCAATATTTCAATATATGCAAGAGTCAAGGATTAAACAAGTTTTCCATCCTGTAGCATTACCTCGGCGTGTGGTCCATTTACATGGTTCAGCTTCAACTCTATCTCCGTTCCACTGGTTAATGCACTAGGTTTTGAATTAGTATTGCTAAGCCCTGGTCAAGTAAAAAAAAGGAAAGGATACCCTTTTTTTTTTTTTATCAAATCCAAGAGTACTTTTATCAAGCAAAGGTTAAAGTACTTACCGGCAATGGATAAAATGCTAGTTTTTCCATTCCTTCGTGGTAGCAATCCATCCATAGGCAATGCATCTGAGTTATGCACACGTTCAATAGAAACAGCTTGTTTGGTTTCAGGCTTTTCGTCAGGTGTGGTTAGATTTTTCGGCATTTTATCGTTCTGAGTATTGTCACATAATAAGGCATCGGAAGTTTTAGTAGCAGTGACATCTCTATCCAAATCACTAGCTTGTCCCAAGTGATTACTTTCATTAGCTTTTTGAGGGCCATTCGACCGCATAGAGTTAGCAACATTAGCTCCATTTTGAGGACTATTCTCGCTTCCACCGGCACATTTTACATTCTGGTTCATAGACTTGACAGCATCTTCACGGTCTTCAGCACCTTGAGGGCGAGAAGGAACACCAAAGGTTGGTTCCAAAAATTGGGTCCATACCTTCATTACCTTGTCTAACTGTTCCGCTGAACACATTTCTCCACATGAATACTTAATCAACTGATACAGATCTTCGTGAAGATCAGGATCCGGATAATCGAAACTCATATTGGAGGAAATAGTTTGTTTATTGCCAGCCGAAAGAGCAAGAAGTGCATCATCTTCTGCTCGTTTCTTTTCAGAGATCTCTTTTATCTCTGTCAGCAACGCTGCAGTAAAAGATCAGAGTACGTAAGAAATTCGCTAGACACCGCAAGTTAAATTGTATAATAGGTAACAAGAAAATCAAACCTTTCGTGCTCAGGTTCTTTGAATCCTGTTGTTTAAAATAAAAACTGCGATGATCGAGTGATCTATGGTAGTTCTTGGTATATATGTCAGCCCAGACTTTGTTAAAATCAGAACGACACCTTTCCCATTCTTCTTTCTTCTGTTTTAAACGGGTCAGTATTACAGGTAAAGCAAGATAGGCATTCTTCTTTAACAAATCTATGACATCTAGCCCGTGGTCACCATATAACCGCTCTATGCATCTTAGGTTTAGAGCTACAAGACAATTACAGAACAATATTCGTCACAGAAATTAAAAAGATTCAGATAATCAGCTCTGCTACAAGACAATCTTAGATACCTGTGAGGTGATCTTCGATAGAGATGGTCTTGTCTGTTTTCAATTCATTACCGTTAATCTTTGCCAATAACTCTTCCACTCGATTAGTAGCTGAGTTTACAGACTCTAATAGCATGTCTAGCTCAAACCTAAAGCCAGAGCAACAAACAAATATTCACCAAATGCAGTCAAATTTTGATCGAGAGACCAAATGAATCAGTGAATCAGGTACCAACATCACATGACAGTACCATTAACTAACCTGTCATCTTCACATCGGAAGAGGCTTTCTTCGTACTGGTTCTTGCGCATGTGTTTAAATGAATAGTCTTCACTTCCTGATGTGACGGAGACCCAATGATCATTGAGCACTTGACTACCAATCTCCATTTTTTGACTTGCAATGGGAATTGGATACTGCACGAAAAACAAAACATGCAGATTTTAACTAATGAAGCGATAACATATACCGAGAATGATGAAGTTTAGCCACCACATACATTCTTTGGAAGTAACCGATAACTAGGAGTACATTGTTCACAGTTCGAGAGATCTAGTTCACTGATAGGTTTAGCCCATTTCTGGCTCGCTGCAGCCTTTTCAAGCCTCTCCTTCTCACGGTCTCTTTCTCTAAACCTTTCAATCTTCTCTCGTTCTCGGTCTGAATCTTTGTCTTGTGACTTAGTAGGTTGAGGACATTTTCCTTCACTCCATAAAGATTCTGTACTCACAGTAATCCAATAGTTAAAGAAACATCAGGATATGTATTACAAAAATAGCTAGACTTACTTTTTGTTACGATACCAGAGAGTAATCCATCTGCAACAAGAAGACAACAAAAGGGTCACATCTTAACCTTAAACCGGCGGATGTAAGAAAAAGAAGCACAAGTTTGTCTGATTACCATTCTTTTCACAATGAACCAAGAAGACTCCAAATGCCTCCATAAGGTCTGGATATACTCCAATTAAATCCCCAACCTTATACAATAATATATGTTCACAAGTCATTGACATGATAATTCCATAAGATTATCTCATAGCATAAAAACATACCAAAGAATGCAATTCTGGTTGGCTGATTATTTCCTTTGAAAAGAGATTAAGACATCGTAAGAACTCTTGGTAGTCAGAGTTATTAAGCTTTGCCTTCACTCTATCAACAAAAGCAAGTTCTTGGCTATGACCTGGCATCACAAAAAGTCAGTTTCATAAGGCTAGATGAAATCAACTATCAAAGAGAAATCGACTTTTCCTAGTACCTTTTTCATCGTAAGTAGATGAAGCAGAAAACTTGTCTCCTTCCCTAGGTTGATTTGAAATTTCAGTAGAATCATCATCTTTTAGTATCAGCTTGTTTTTATTATGGAGGAACTGCTCCTTCTGGCCATTGTGTTCAAGACCTCTGTAATCATTCCTTTGGTCAATGCGTCTCACTTCTTCTTTATTTTCTTTCAACAAAGATCTCTCATGGTCTAGGTCCACATGTTCAGTTTTGAGGTCACGGTCAGGATGTGAACTAATGATCCGGTCCTTCTTATCCGAGTCTCGCGTGGTGGGAAGAGTTTTAATCCCTCTATCACGTATGGACATTTTTATAGAATCATTGATAGAGGCAGTCCCTGAAGTATCAGGAAGAAAGTGAGTGAACTCCACAAGTAAATCGTGATGGTCCCGGAAAAGGATGGCTACCTGCAAAGATATTCATATCAAACTTAAGACAAGAAACGCAAACGAAAAACATAAATGGCTACAAAACACACCTCCTGGTAGACATCAGTAATGGATTTGTTTTCCTTTCGGTACATATTCAATATGTCTAAAAACGATTTGTAAACACGATCATCTCCCTGAAACCTTGTCTGAAGATAAAATGATGGTTAAGAAGGCATAAGTAACAAGGAGAGAATAATGCACCAACCAAATCAGAATCTCTACCTTAATCTTATTGACAAAACTAATAGCTTCTTCAAACTCAACAGGCTTTTTCGGTGGAGTTTGGTCATCCTCTGGAAGTAAGGTTATCTCGAAACCCTTAGGTAAGAAAGTATTGAAACCCAAAATCAGCTCTCTGTTCCCTTTAAAGAGTTCTTTCACCCTCAAGATCACACCACTAGTATCAACTCTACAAATTTCAAAAATCAACATACAGCTCACAAGAGTGCTAATTGCAAAACTAATAAGTCAAAGATTATTTATACCTTTGAGCTTTGAAATCTTTCATGACCTCAAGAAACTCATCGTATTTTTCGCGTTTATCTTGAAATTTATCCTTAACAGCTTTAAGATATGCAAGTGCATCATTTGTAGTTAGCTTCTGTGCACTCCCTCCTCCAACCATGCTTTATAATTTGGCCACAGCTTCGATAAATCAATGTCCTTGTAACTTCACCAATAGATCAGCGCACGATTACATACCTAGGAAGAGATTATAAACTCGATTCACCAATTATAAAAAAAACATATCGAACTCTTTAGAACAAACAAACAAGAAGCAGATCTAGCAAGTAGATAACAATCAAAAGCAAAATCGACAAGGAGTTAGAAACAATCGATCTTAACTTAATCTCTAATTTTCCACATTACGGCGGTTCGAGATAAGGAATTTAAAACGGTTTTAGAAGACGAAAAAGGAAAGATCATCGTAGAGTTACCGAATTTCGGTAGAGATTACAAGTCTACAAGCACAAGCTTCCTCCTTACCGCACACGGAAACACACCACAGAGAAAGAGAGAGAGACAAGACTTTAAAACTAGAAATTTGCAGAAAGAAACTAATGAGACCAGAGTTATAAAAAGAACAAGTTTATATTATTTATGATGAAGAAGAAGATGAGAGACTTCTCCAAAGGATTTTTATTTTACGTAATTTTATTTCTTGTTTTAAGATGCGGTGTTATTATTATAATATTAATAATGACCGTTTAATTAATCAAAATTAAACTTTGTTCGTAATTTTTTTGGTTTTAGACAAAATAAAACTTTTCCTTTTCATTCACCATCATTTATTTGGTTTAGTAAATAAAATATTTTTTATGCAAAATAGAAAAGGAAATACATTTGTATCGATGAATGGGAAGAAAATTGAATAAAAAAATGAAGAACAACTTAAAGACAGCCGTTGCTAGGTTGATTATAGGTTGGGTTACCGGTCATAGCCGGTGAGTTTAAACTGCGGATTAGAACGCAAAGCTAGGGATTGGATTGGGACCTCGCAATTGGGGTTCTGTTGAGTGGCAATTTCGTTATTTCTTAGAGATAGTGAGGACAAAATAGGAAGGTCCGGTTAAAAAAAATTAACAATCAATATCATTGTGCTACAATTAGTAAATTCGAGGATTTGATCTAAAAAGAATTTGCTAGTTTCTTTGTTTTAAAAGATTATTATAGGAATTATTAGATTTCAGGTAATAAGGTGGCTATTGGGATGGGTTTGGGTTTTAGATTTTGTATACAAAAATGTTGGTGGGTCTTGCGGATTTACCTATAAGGGGTGGTGTGTTTTGTGAGTCAAACCCTTTGTGGATCGTGGATTTGCCCATATAACCACCAAAACTTAGATGTTGAAAATATACTAGGTTGTTTGGGCCATATACCCACATATAAAATTATTACAAAATAAATGAATTATAGTAATATGTCATAATTTAAATTTTTATTTATTTATATATTTTGATTCATTTTCAAATTTATTAATGTAGTAAAATAATATAAAACTATTTTAATTTCTATTATTCTAAATTATTTTATTTATAAATGATATTTTAAAATATCAACTAAGAAGTAAATTTTTTTTTCAGTTTATATTGCAATTCATTATTTTTATTTTTCAGTTTAACAAAAAAATAAAATAAAATTATGTTTATCAAAAATCTAAAAGAAACTATACAAGGTATAGAGAAGATTTACTAAATCAAATAAATGTATATTAACTCTAAAATATATAAATATTAAAATAAAAAAAAATCAATTCAATAATAATAATTTTTATAATTGAACAAAAATATCAAGAAAAATAATTTCAAAAGTAAAAAATATAACATAAGATCTTAGAGGTGCCAACTCGATGGAATTTCAACTTATAATAAGATGATTCATGGAGCCATTAATTATTGAGCTGCTTTTACTAATTTAAAAAAAAAATCATTGATGGCAAAACTACAATAGAGGATGAATGGATATGAGGAAATATAATGTGTAAACTTGGGATCCATTTGTCTTATTTCATATTCTATTTATCCAACCTTAAAGTTGTATTTCATGCAAGTTTCGAAGATATGAAATTGGTTGAAAGAGAATGACGCTAATAGAGATTATATCCTCAAAGACATGGTTAAATTTATGAAAGAGAAGTTTAGATAATAGGACTATCTACAATGGTTGGGTGTTTAAACACCCTAACTTTTTCATTTTTACACTCGACATCATCTTCTCTCACTTCCACATATTTATTCAACACCTCTTAAACTTGTGTTCACTCCAATGGTTTCAACACCCTCCTACCATATTATCCAATCACAATTAAGCAAGAGAATACTTTAGCTTTTTTTCTAGGACAGAAGAGAGAGAAAAATGACATGTGGGCCCAAAAACACAGAATTCAACTAGTTGAATTGTTTCAACTGGATTTAATACACGTAGGATTTTGGTGAGTTTTCAACCACCCCATTGGAAGGGTTCAACAGTTGAATTAAAGTTTCAACACCACCATTGTAACTAGTCTAATGGGAAGACTATAATGACATCCTTCCAATGACTACAATATATGATCTTAGATTAAAGTTGACACTTGCAAAATATTGTTCTACGAAACTCAATCAAAATACTTGTCAAGGAAAGTCGCAACATTTATGCAGCAAACTAACTACTCTTTTTGATCATATAAGAACAAGTCCAAGATTAGTTCACTTGCTTCAGAGACACGTGAGACTGATTGTTGATGAATGTTAAGAGGAAATTTCATCAACTACGATGTAAGTGATCTACTTTGATAAATTTCTTATAATTTTTTCTTACATAAATTTGTTAAAACTATATGATTTTGCTGCTTTCCGAAGAGAAAACGTTATTGCGTGTGGAATATAGTCTTTTGGAATCATATTTAGAAGAACCACACTAAATATGAAGAATTTTGGAGTTTGGATATTTTGAAATATTGGAAAGATAACACTGAACACTACGAAGAACTAGCTTGTATGTTTTGTGATCTTATGAGCATTTTAATCACAACAGTAGCTTTTCAATTTGTACCTGTAATAGGATTTCGTATAATAAACAGACATAAAAGTTGTCTACTTGAAAGAAATGTTTAAGCATTAATTTGTAGTCGTGATTGGCTGCGAGATCTTGAAGCCTACGAAATGGTAAGGATATAACCTTCTTATAATTTTTACAATCACAATATTAAAATTTTTATAAACAAATGATAGGCAATGAATTATATGACTAAGGGGAGAACCTGCCTACTTTCTAATAAATTATGGATTTGTAATCAAACTTTAAACTTTTCATATCATTGTTTTGGTGCTTTCTTAAGTCCATATAACAATTTTTTTGGTCGGCCAGGAGGAGTTTGGGCACTCGGCCTTAAGTTCTCCCTAAGCTCCGGACCAGCCGTTGCTAATACCTAGTGACATGGCGTAAAACATCCCTCCCACCGGGAATCAAACTAGTGACCTCATGGAACCAACTCCTGAAGTGAAACCACTAGCCTAACACACTATTGGTCCCATATAACGATTTTACGAGTCTATATATCTTTGTATTATTATCTAGGAATAATGAACCCTTCGAGTTGTTTCATGTACATTTCATCTTCGAAGTAAAAAATTTAAAAACCATTTTTCCTCGATTGCTTTTCAAGAAATCCCTAACTACTAGGTAGATGATGAAAAAAGTTTATAGTTTATGACTTAGTGATGTTATTGGAACTTTTAAGAACATCCATACGAGTTCAAGCAATGATTTTACAAGATGATGAAAAGGAAGTGGTGGTTGAAGAATCCGTTAAATCAGAGAAGTTTCTTGTTAAAAGAATCGCTTGAGGAGCCAAATATCAGTTCTTCAAATAGTGCTTTTGAATCATAGATGATCGATAAACCAGACTTTTGCAGATTGCTGAAGAAAAGAGAACAAATTTTGTTGTTATTTTGGTATGTTTTCTTTTGCATGTAGATTCCAAATCTTTTGTAGAGTGGTGAAGGTAAGCATGAAGAGTTTCCAATATGTTTACATGATAAGTTAAATAATTTTATTGGGCATAATATCATGGTTTAACATCGGTGGAAGAGAAGGAAGAAGCTTTAGGCATATCACCTTCTATCAATGCATTAACCTACTGTTATTTGATCAAGATTCAAGAAGCAAAACTCATCGATACAGAATGAGTGCACAAAGCTTATAATCTCCTGTTTGAGCATTTTTCATTGGTGATTTCCTAACCATGATCGATTTGAGATGTTGAACATATCTACCTACCGCTCTAATATCATCAATTAACAAAGGAAAACTCTTTTTTCTTTTGTTCTATCATTTTTGTTTATTAATTCATGGTTTATTCGAATCAAATTGTGAGTATTCATACTTTGTTACTTAAATCGTGAATATTTTGTAATGTCATTTGCTTTCAGCGATTTATGTTCTGCATCTATGGAAATGACAATTGTTGCGTTAGATAGCAACAATCAAGTTTACAATATATAGTTACGTTATTTTTAAAAATTTGAAACGCAAAGGTCGTATTTGTTACAAAACAACAAAAATATTCTGGTTGCCATAAGTCACAACGATTTCTACACGGACATCAACCACAATAATTCATATCCTTTGCCCTTCACAAGTAGTGATTTTGTAAAAGTAACTACTCTTTAGTGTAGTATGATTAAGTGATGTATTTGCTATGTTTACTCTTTGCTCCACACTCTTTTGCAGGTCGAATTGTCTTCACACCGTTAAAAGCTTTAGCAAATTATATGGAAGTCTTTTAGATTTTTTTTCCTTTCACTATGGAAGTCTTTTAGATACATTGAACAACACCATTAAATTAGCCGGTTAGGAACATAAATTGTATATAAAAATATTAAAATACTACCACATTGCAACACATCTACTCAACTCGCCACTACACCTCCAAAGTAATTATGAATATTTTTAAAAATGTTTGGTTAATAGTAATCACTTATTGGAGAGTAATATTGTTAGGTATTGGTCTTAAAATAATAACTAATCATCATAGATAGTTTAAATCTATTGTCTACAAAATGAGTAGCATTTTAATATGATACGGATATAAGCTCTAAAGTTTGATGATTACGAATAGACATAACTTATAACGTTAAAAATTAAGTCAACTTATAAAACTTCAAGATTTTAAATAACCACAATCTTAGCAAAAAAATAATAAGAACCACAAATCAAGATACGAAGACTACAGTACCAAAAGAGTTATAATATTTTTACAAAGGTAAATAAATAAATTAATTAACCGCGCCGCGCGAAGTGCGGGACCATGCACCTAGTAATAATAATGAAAATGTGGAAAACTCTCATGACCCTGTGGGAACAAAGTATTGACGACGTCCAAGTTTGTTCGAATTGTCTTACGTTCATTCCGCTCGTGAAGAATGGATCATCGTCTAACGATATCCATATCATACGCACGTACGCACACACCCATGCCCACACACACATATTTAATTTACATTTATCGTATTTTTGGAAAGAGAATGTTTTAGTGATATTTTTAGAATACTTGTGAATGTGTGGTATTTTTGAAACATGAACTTAGTTTTTGATATTTTGTGGAACAACTCAATAATACTATATCTTAAAATATCTAAAACATTATATTTAAATTAAGATTAGATAGCTATTACATATATTGGTATATCATGTAAAACAAATATATTTTATAGAGATATTAAGTAGGGGCATTCTCAAAAAGACAATAAAAATAAGCATTTTCCAAAAATACCATACAACTCTTAATTTGTTCAAAAAAATACAAAAGTGTTTTAGTTCCAAATATACCAAAAATTTGAAATTGCTTTAAAAATTCAAATATAA
>OVAV01000750.1:0-16101 GCA_900406375.1 Iberis amara | reverse complement strand
ATATATATATATATATATATATATATATAATTACTTTCAGATTTTTGAGTACCTATTCGAGTTTCGGTACGGTCCGATTCGATTCGAATATCCATACTAAAAAATTATAAAAATGATTTGAGTTATTTGAAAACACGGCTAGATTTCGATTTCAAGTTTTTTCGATTCTGATTGAGGTTTCGGGTAAAATTTTTAATCCTAATTTTTACCTATTGTATGAACTTTCAATCTAGAAAAAGCATAGATAAAAATAAAAATCTTGTCTAGGGCAAACATGAAACCAACTTGGCCCATTGGGCCTCAAAGTTTTATTCTGAACAAAGGAAAGCAAAAACACAGTTCCCAACGGTCATATTAGTAAATTCCGACCGTTTGAATCTCTCATTCACTTCTCTACATAAACTCATACTAAATTACTAATCATCCCCACATCAAGCTACTTTCTTCTTCTCGATAAAAAAAATCCAAACTTTTCTAAAAAACCCAAATCAGAAACAGTCCATAAATCATCATGGGTTTAATTCCTCAACCACAACAATCAATTCAAGAATCTCATTACTTTACTCACAAGATCTTCCTCTTTTCTAACTATATCCTTCTTGGTGCATCCTCAAATTGTATATTTCTAACACTCTCTCTCCGTTTAATCCCGTCCCTTTGCGGTTTCTTCTTCATCCTCCTTCAAGTAACAACAATCGCAGCTGCTGTCTCCGGCTGTGCAGCTGCATCTTACGGTAAGAACCGGTGGTATGCAGCACACATGATCACGACTGTTCTAACCGCTATTTTCCAAGGATCAGTCTCTGTTCTCATCTTCACCAACACTTTGAATTTCCTTCAGAGTCTTAACTCTTATGTCCGTGAAAAAGAAGCTTCTTTGATCTTGAAATTAGCTGGTGGTCTTTGTGTTGTGATCTTTTGCATTGAGTGGATGGTTCTTGTTCTTGCCTTCTTCATGAAATACTATGCTTATGTTGATGGTAACAATAATGGAGTTGCTATGAAGAGGACTGGTAAAGTTCAGAGTGAAGAGACTCTCAAGAATTCTCCATGGGCGTTACAAGTTTGACTTCTTGTAGTAATTGAATTGAGAGAAGAGTTTGTATCAAATGTTAGTTTGATCTGTTTTCAGAATTTGATATCTGTGTATTGAAGAATTATATTGGTTGATTCTGATTTTTGAGTGGGTCTCTTGCTTAAGACCAAGACCACTATTAAGGAGAGTAAAGAGTATGCTTACGAAGTATTATTTATTTGAGAGAACATTATTTTAAATTAATACAACAAAGAAAGAAAAGATTTTGTTTTTTATTTTCAACATTACAACTCATTGAACAATGTGACAACATAAAATTCCTTCATGGAGGTAGAACTCGGATACTTCTAAGTGCCATTATCCAAGTTCTAGGGTCATAAGCCACTAGACTAAAGTGGATAGGCAAGTTTTGGTTTTGGTAACCATACATTATCACTACAAACACTCCAACTGCTTTTTATTTTTATTTTATGTGGTATTATCATTATAAGTTAAAATTAAAATTAAAATAAAAATGAAACACACAGTTTACTTGTGTTTTAGTGTAGTTAAAACTATTGAATAACAAATGATTAAATATGCTAAAATTTCAAATAAAAAGAAAGTATATGATACTTACATCTAAAACTGAAAAAGTGAAAAAACTCAAAATTTTGATATTTTGTGAAAAACGTTATAGAATCCTAATTAAAAGATATTATATAATGATATAGAGTGATAAAACATATAATAGATTTTTTTTTTTGTCAATACTTACAACTAATACAACCTAAACTACAATCTTTGGGATTAAATACATACCAAGATCCAAACTTTAGATACTTAACTACTACTAGGCTACGAGGGATCGACATAATAGATTTAAGATGTCATAAGTGTTAAAAGACGCAAGCGTAAAAATATAAACTATTTCAAATTATTTTTGTGATTTAAATATATATATATATATATATAAATTTAGAATTAAAAGAAATTTAGTGTTAAAAGATGGAACTTTAAGAATATACACACTTTTTAAAACTATTTTTAGTACTTAATGAAATATTTACTATACATATTACAATAAGAATATAAACTGATTCAAAAAAAAAATTTAAATTTAATTAGATATATATAGATATTGTTGAAAATATTAATGTTAAAAGATGTAATCATAGAAAATACACAATTATTTCAAACTTTTTTATACGATCAGTGAAATATTTATAGAACTATCGTATAGAATACTCACCACTTCAAACTTTTTTTTTTATGATTTAGTACAAATATATAATTTAAAACATCAATACTAAAAGATGCAGTCGCATTAATACACAATATTTTAACTATGATGTAGCTAGTGAAATATAAAGATATGAAAAGAAACAAGTATTAAATACGCAACCTTACGAAAAATGCATAATTTCAAAACATTTTTGAGATGATACAAAAGCTAATAGACCACGACGATAAAGCAAAAACACATATTCTATTACTAGGTTTTAATTTAATTTTTACTTTTTGTAACAGTTTTATGAGTTAATCTTCATTATAATAGTTAAAATTTTAAGTTAGTTGTAAAATGATTACAAACTCAAAATTTAAAAAAAGACCAACCATGAATATATTTTTAGTTAAATTATTAATTAAATTTTAAATAATATTAAAATTTAATTAAATTCTTAAAAGCTATTAATTTTTTTATATACTTTAAAATATCATTTAGATATATAAATATTAGGGCCGGTCCTGAGACCAAACAGACCAAGCACGAGCTTGCGGTCCATTTTATATTTTTAAAATTTTATTTTAAGAACCGGCTCATTTTCAAAATTTTATTTTAAGAACTGTCCATGTTTTCATTTTATATCGCAGTCTTTAAAATCTCAGGATTGACTCTGATAAATATATGTGTTAATCGTGTGTTTTAAATATAATTTGATACTGATTTCTTATGCCTTAAACAATTGTTTCATTTTGTTTCAAAATTGCACTAGTATAATCGACAATATTAATCCATCTAGGTCACTTTTTGTATGCTTTTAATTCTTATCTCGTATTGATTGATTTTATATTTTCGGATAATAACTTGTCGATATAACTCTCAAGCTTTATTTATATAAAATAACTTGAAAAGCTCAATTTCAACCTAAAGAAAAAATAAAAGCAAAAGTTAAAGAGAGTGATAAAGGCTCCACACTCAAACTCTTCACTATCACTCCATCTCTCTCTCTCTTTCTCTCTTACCAATGGCTCTCTCCTTACTCCTCCTTCTCCTCCTCCTCCCCTCCTCCGATGCTATGTGGTGCGTTGCTCGGTTCGATGTTACGAGCCAGGCACTTCAGGCGGCTCTTGACTATGCATGTGCCGCTGGAGCCGACTGTGCTCCTATCCAACCGAGTGGTCTTTGTTTCCTCCCTAACACCATTCAAGCTCACGCGTCTTACGCTTTCAATAGCTACTTTCAGCGCCGAGCCATGGCTCCTGGCTCATGCAACTTCGCTGGCACTTCCACCATCGCCAAAACCGATCCTAGTATGTGTGTTTTACACATGTTGATTTGGTTTGGTTTAGTATTAATTAATTATAGCTTTATATATGATTTAATTGAGGTTTTAACTCTCGCTATAATAAGGTTTATTCTTTTGTAGGTTATGGATCATGTGTCTACCCAAATTCTTTGAGGTAACCACTAACTTTTAAGTACCATGATATATATATATATATATATATATTTTTTTTTTCATATTACATACTCAAACGGCAATAAGTCAATAAACAATAAGTTTTGATAATTCTATATATATATTTTTAATTGTTTATGTTCACGTATAAAATTCGCTGAAAGATTTTTGTTTGTAATTTTACTAGTTTAAAACTAACTCGACTACACAGTATTTTCGTTCATTTGACTGAGTAATGTATATGTGATTCTATATTCATGAGTCGTACTATTTGCATGTCTTTGAATGGATATCCCATTCGAATTTTGTGGACCATTGGATTATTTGGATGGTCTTTGCTAGCAACTAGACAATCACATCTTTATTTTATATATTCTGTTTTTATTCTGTTCGTTGTTTTCACTTTTTCTGGTCAGAATAGTACACAACTAACAAAATAAAACACACAAACTAATTAGAGAACTCTTGAAAAAGGGGAAAAAGAAAAGAAAAAAAGAGCTTGTTCTGTTGGAATGGTCCTTTAATTTCACTTTAGAGATTTCTTGATGAACAAGGCTGATACAAGTTGATCTGTTACAATTTACTTATTATAATTTATTTTTTCTGTCATTTCTGTTTTCTGATTTTATTTTATTTCCTAATATATTTACTTAGTAGAATTATATAATGCTGTATATATAATGTCGTAAAAGTTTTTAACATTAATTAATATTAGTAACTAATCGTTTAAACATACCACAACTCATGAGTATTATATTACCAACTTAAAATTAGACGGTATAATAATTCATATGAGTATATCATAATTAGAGTAATTCCATAAAATACCAACAAAATAAGTTCATACTTTAAAAATACCATATGTTCTCAATTATTCCAAAAATACCAATTAAAATTTATGTTCCCAAAAATACCGCAAACATCAAAATTAAATTCTAAAGGTTTAGAACTTAAATTTTTTATTTGAACTTATTTTAAAACTATTTAAAATTTGTGGTATTTTGAAAAAAAAAACATTTTTATGATATTTTTTTGATAAAAAGAACCATTAAAAAACGAAGAATTCAAAGAGTGGTTAGCAAAAAAAAGTCATAAGAGACAATTTTAATCGGTCAATAAAAATATATTGAAATGCTAGTTCTTTGAACAAATTATATATATTATGCTGAAACTTTTACATTTGTGAGGTCATGTTCATAAATTGGTTTTGACCATGGCAGAAACGCGGGAGGGACAGCTTCGACCACAACGGTGGGAGGAACGCCGATAACAACCACCGGAAGCAACCCAATGACGGCACTAAGGCCACCGTCTGGAACCACAACGTCACCGTTTGGTGTAGGCGGCGAAGGACTTAATCCAACAGGAACCACTACCACTAACACAGATGAATCTGGAGCTTATACAAAAACAAGTGTCTCTATAGCTTCATTGGTGTTCTTACTATTGTGGTTTCTATAGGTTTTAAGTAGATTCCTCTTATATATTATATGGTCACAACATTTTTGTCAAAAGGGTTAATTAATTCGATCGGAATGAATTTTTAGTATTGTTTCATTGGATCGTTTCTGTTGAATCTAGGGAGAAGGTCTCCCTTGATTTAGGTTCGTATTTAAAAGGGGATGATTACTAGTGCGAAGTAAGATAAGGGCGTCGACAAATCCGACGCGCCTAAACAAGAATAAGAAATCTCAGTGAGACGAAGTCTTAGTGAAACGAAGTCTTGGTGAGTCGAAGTCTTAGTGAGACGAAGTCTTGGTGAGACGAAGTCTTGGTGAGACGAAGTCTTGGTGAGACGATTTATCTCTCTAACTTCTCTCTAGAATTCTCTCTAGAATTCCCTCTCAACTGCCCCCTCTTCTTCATGGATCCTCCTCCTTTTATAGAGTTTTTCCCGTCATCATTCGGCTACGCGGAGCAGGTGAGAGTATAGCTCCTAGTCTGGCGAGTTGGTCGATAGGTCACTATTCTCTATGGCTACAGGGACTAGACGCACTGTTCCTCCGGCGAGTCGGTCGGTAGGTCACTGTTCGCTGAATTTAGGGGGACTAGGCGCATTGTTCCTCCGACGCCCCTGCTCACCTCGTCGCCTTCTAGATGGACTTCTGGGATGGTCTCCAGCCCATATCCTAGAGTTTCTCTTTATTAATTAGGGGACTAATGCCTGGGGTTTCTTTGTTTCTTTTTTCTCCCTTCTTCCCACTCCATCTTTGTGATGTGATGTTGACAGGAGAATCTATTCAATTGTTGTCTCATTAATTTATGTGTCAAATGATGGGAAAAAAAGAATTGTGGACTAAATTAGGGATTTGTTATTATCTTGTTACTAAACTAGAAATCGAAATTGACCATTCGTATAGCGAATATATTTTCTCTTATTTATGAAATTTGACTTACTGAACGGTATGTTGTAGCCCATAAATTATTGTGACAAAAATTAATGATGCATATTATCAACTAATTACTTATATTTGGTCAAGCAAATATGATGGTGAATAGTTAATTGAGACTCATATTTCAGCTAAGTTTAAGCTTTTGATTTATCGTTGAAATCTGAAATATTTAAATTTCATTATTATTCGTAATGTAACTCAAAGTTATAAAAATAATATATTGTATCATGTGAAAGAGTAACATGGGAGAAATGTTTATGGTGTAGTGGTATGTACACTCCTACACTTCTTAGTGGGAGTTAAATATACATCGATTAAACATTTTAGGTGTTAAATGTTGGATCTTCGTCTTGTCATGTTCAATACAAAATGAATTTTACAGAAGCAGTTGTTATTCTTGGTTGAAAATTAAAGAAGTTAATAATCTCAAGTGGAATAACTATGATGATAAAATAAACAAAGAACTTAATAACATTTTATATATCAAAACTGCAAAAGAGTTGAGTTAATTAGATTTTTGGAAAGAAAGAGAATTGTTACTAATCGCTCTGTATGTACCTTTGGACCACTAACGCACACTTAGAAACAAAAGATTAAGCAGCCTCATTGCTGTTCTTTACAATTAAACTAATCAAACAATTTATGTAAATAACCTAAACCACCCAAATACTCATAACCCCATAAAATAATTTATTTCTGATTATGAGACAACACATCTATACTTAACTTCTCCATTTGCAACTACTTCACAATTCTCAAAATAACAACTACTTCACAATCAATCTTCTGCTTATTTATACACCAATTCATCAACCCTCAAATTCCTCAAGTCTTTTCTTGCAACACAAAATCAAGAATCATTCAAAATATAACTTGTTCCAAAATGATGATCAAATACTCGCCAATCACACTTTCAATATTTCTCATAGCTGCTCTTTTTGCTGCAGCAACCGCACTTGATCCTGCACCGGAAGACCCGATTTTCGAACTCTACATGCACGATATACTTGGCGGAAGCAGTCCCACGGCAAGACCCATTACCGGTTTGCTCGGAAATATCTATAACGGCCAAGTACCTTTTGCTAAACAGATCGGTTTTGTTCCACCACAAAACGGTGTAGCTATACCAAATGCGAACGGTGCAATGCCAACGGTTAATGGTATCAATGGTATTCCTCTAGGTACCGGTTTGTCTGGTACAGCATTTTCTGGTCAGAACCTAAATGGGATTCAAACACAGTTGGGTCCTGATGGTTTGAGTCTAGGG
The DNA here is from genome assembly GCA_900406375.1 of Iberis amara. NCBI lineage: Eukaryota > Viridiplantae > Streptophyta > Magnoliopsida > Brassicales > Brassicaceae > Iberis > Iberis amara. The sequence goes on along the minus strand of OVAV01000750.1, from coordinate 8,742 downwards.
TTCGGAACGATTACAGTGATTGATGACATAATCACATCAGGTCCTGACTTGGGGTCACAACCACTAGGTAAGGCACAGGGAGTTTATGTAGCTAGCTCAGCAGATGGAAGCACACAGATGATGGCTTTCACAGCTATGCTTGAAGGTGGAGAATACAATGATAATCTCAATTTCTACGGAATTTACCGGATAGGAAGCGCAATGTCGCATTTGTCTGTAACTGGAGGAACCGGAAGATTCAAAAATGCTTGCGGATTTGCAGAGGTTAGACCGTTGATTCCTGCGGGTCAACACTTTGTTGATGGAGCTGAGATGCTGTTAAGGATCATTGTTCATCTAAAGTACTGAGAAATTTATGTATTGAATGAATTTGTAAAATGTGTGATTCCGCCGCAATTGTTAAATGAGAATGTTTCCTTCTTCTGTTAGATTCCAACAAATGCATTCATAGAAATTGTAAACCAATACTAAGACAAGGGTCTGGTCTATTACTCTCATGTTCACTCGGCTTAGAATACTCCGAAGAATGTGGCTGCAGCGAAAACTAAGAAGAGAGCTCCACCTACATAGCCCACCTGCATCAAAAGGCCACCGATATTTCATCAGTCAAGTGTGAAATTTCGGTTTCTGTGAATGGACCTTGTTTAAGCAATTGGTCATACCACTTTCTCAGAGATATAGTTAGCGAGGAACGCGCCTCCCATGATTGCAAGCAATGTTGCTACTAAGTGTCCAGCAATAGCTCCGCTCGCAACTCCCCATGGAGACTGTTACATAGATAAATGTTTAGGGCTTTTAGTGAGCTAAAGCTTGTGGTATTGTGGGATAGTGCAGATCAAACCTGTGCAGCACCAAGGGCAACGGTTGCAAGCATTGACCGATCTCCCCATTCCTGATCAGATAAAAGAACCACCAGTGATTACAATGTGAATGGTTATTGATAAAGGCAAACATTGTACTTCTTTTCTTACCGCAAAGAACACGAGGCTGAAAGATTTCCAAAGGATTTCAAGTGGATTTGTGAGCCTTTTGGACGCTTTTTCTTTCACGAGTTCCTCAGCTTCAGTGTATTCACCAAGTTCTTTACCGCTTTCTTCACCATTCTTGGCTTCAGCTTGTGGAATATCCCATGCATCCTTAATGGATTTCAATCCAAAGAACACGAGAAGCGCAATTGCTGCATATTCTCCTATCGGTAGTGCTGTTCAACGAGAGAGAAGGATCCCATTATAATAACGTAATAGTTTCAAGATTAAGACGAGATGAAGAAGCTTTAGGTATCTTACTTGTTTGGAACTGAGCAGGAACGGACTGAAATATCTTCCCAATAACAACCGATAAGATAGTCATCAAAGACAAAGCTCCCATTGAACCTAAAAGGACCTTGTCAAGAAACCCCAATATCAACAACGTCAGTATCACTTTTGGTACCCTCAAATTAGAGTAAAAGGACCAGAGAGACGTACCAGTGTTTTCTCATATTGCATGGCCAACAAAGCAGCAATGAAAAATGTCTGGCCGAACAAAAAGCGACATATGTTAGATCACACAGGCTCAGTTAAGTGAGGGTATGTTTCAAAATAGCATCTACATACCTTGTCTCCAATCTCAGAAACGAATATCAATGAGAAGGCAGCTGTGAAGCCTGACTTTGCTACTGCTGCAAGAACTGAAGATGGTCCTCCTTTCACAAAGGTGATTAGAGAAAATACCAAACCGCAAGTCAATAGTACAAGTGCTACTGATAAAGTGTAAGGGAATGGCCCTTGAGGTTTTAAGCTGCAAAATACAATGAAAAACGCAAAAATCACGGATCACATATGCATTTCAAAAGATAAGTAAAACCACTTTAACTAAAACTTGGACGCAATCTTCAACTGAAAATATTGTTTGCAAGCTATTGTATCGTATTCAGACCGGTTAGGGGGTTATTATACTCCTAGATACTTCTAAGTATCAGCAAATATTGATTGCCTTGTTAACAAGAAAAATGTAATAATGAGTGACAATAACATAGGCAAGTAAGTAGTAACCTTTCTGATGAAGTGGCATTAGATTTGTCAAGATAACTATTTTGAGATTTATCCTCCTCGCCACCACTATAGCTCCCAGATCCAACACCAGCATTTGATGCTTGAACTCGAAATTTTCTGGAGAGTAAATCCAACTTTTGTGTCCGTCTACATCTTACTACAAGCTAGTCAGTACATTGGTAAGTTTCTTGATAGATCACGCACAAGTAAACACCAACACAGATTACACAGATCCGTAAATTCAATCAGCAGAGGAAAAGAAATCATCAATTCGGTTAATACAAGTAGCAAAAGTAGAGTTCTTCGGTGAATTCATCTGAATCTAAACTGAAATTGGTATGATTCATACGACTGAACTCTAAAAAACCTATTGAAAACGGTAATTAGGCGAAATCTAATTCGGTGAACACAAGCAGCATAACTAGAGTTCTTAGGTGAAATCATAGAAGCTAAATTCATAGGAAGAGTAGACTTACAAGGAGGAAACTTGGGTTTTCTCGAACTATTAGGGCAAGGTAACGATTCAGAAACAAACAGAAACGGAAGTTTCCGTATTGAAGATACAGCTACTGCTGCTGCGCAATTAACACTCTTGCTCATTTTCTTCACTATGAATCAGCGGAAGAAGAGAGTTTAATGACACATTGCTTAGAAAATTCCGTTGATAAAGTTGAAACCCAGAAAGAAAATTGGAGACTTTCTTGAGAATTTTACTCGACTCGAAACAGAGAGAAGAAAGGATTGGTGATGGAGATAGGATACGTGATGGAGTTTGACTATAATCTGCCACGTATGAAGAGGACACTCGAATATCAAAAACGGTACCGTTTCAGACTTTTTTTTTGGGACAAATATTTTTAATAAATAACTATATATGTTAGGGTTTTGGGCATGTTTAGAAGTTAGTTTACTGTGTACGTTCATCTTTGAATTCTCTAATTTCTTCGTCTCCGGCAACTAGAGTCTGACGCCGACGTCGGTGTCCGACGAGCTCGATTTCAAGGTCTTGTACGAAATTACTCTTTCTGTTATTTCTTCTAATCGTATCTTTGTGCGATAAATTTGTTTCATCTTCATGTCTCTTTTTCTCTGCGATTCTGAAAAACCTATCTCTCAGTGTCAGGTTGAGTAGACAAATAGATTCTCGATTCTATTAAACTATTTTCTTCTTATGATTTCAGCAAGTATGATGGGAGACGATTGCAATTTAGATATAATGCCCCCAAGGAAGAAGAATAAGGGTTCCGATAAGGTAATAGCTCTAATCAAAACCTTTCTTCAATAAGTTTTTCCCAATGCTGATGACAAATTCGGAAATCTCTGGACAGATGCGTGATAAGGTAAGTACAAAGAAGAAGACGGCAATAAGCAAATCTCAGAAGCGGAAGCTGAAGAAATTGGAAGAGGAGAAGGAGAAAGAGATTCTCTTTGCCAAAAGCGCCGAGTTTTTAAAGTATGTCAACACACTTCTTCTTCAATCCCAACTCTTTTTTCTTCTGTATATGAATTTGGTATTGAATTTTGCAGCAAGTATAAAATATCTGAGGATATGTCATCGCTTTTACAATCTTCAAAAGTTATCGGAAGAGTAAGTGAGTTTTTCTATGTTACAGTGTATACGGTTAGTATGATTGATGTTCTGATTTCTAGTTATGTGGGTTAATCTTGATTCAGTCATCGACTAAGCTAGAAAAACGTAGGAGAGCAATGCAGCTTTCTAAAGCTGGTGTTATCACGGAGCATTCTGAGGATCCAATCGAGCCAAGAGAAGACAGTGATTCTTCTATGGATGAACCTATCACACCGGAATATGCTGAAATCGCAATCCCGAGTTCTGTAACTGATTCTGAGATTCAGGGCCATGAACTTGATTCTGAGGTGATTATTTCTGCTCAAGAGACTAGTGACAAACTCGTGGAGGATGAAACTGTGGATATGATCTTACATACAACTCGTCGTGATGATGATGATGATGAAGAAGGCTCACAAAGAATGGTCTGTCAACTCTGTAATTTTAAATTTCAGTTTGGTTATGTTGCTGTTGTGTTCCTGTTGGTTTTAATGGGTTTGATATGAACAGGACGAAAATGTAACTGTACAAGGACCTCGTGTACCTGCTTTTGTAGTTCATGTTTCAAGACCAGCCGAAGTTGAAGAGACGAGAAAGGATCTTCCAATAGTAATGATGGAGCAGGAGATAATGGAAGCTATTAATTATCATCCCACGGTTATTATTTCAGGACAAACTGGGTGTGGTAAAACCACTCAAGTTCCTCAGGTCAGTTTGCTGCATTTTTAAAAGGTTTTGTGATAGCTGAGTTTTGGTCTTTGATGTTAAGACCATTTTTAGTCTAATCTTAACCCAGTTTTTGGATCTCTCAGTTCCTTTATGAAGCTGGTTTTGGTTCAAAGCAATTCAGTTCACGAAGTGGGATTATTGGGATTACCCAACCACGTCGTGTTGCGGTGCTTGCCACTGCCAAGAGAGTGGCGTTTGAGCTTGGTGTTCGTCTAGGTCAAGAAGTCGGGTTTCAAGTTAGGTATGACAAAAAGATTGGTGAAAACTCCTCTATCAAGTTTATGACTGATGGGATTTTACTTCGTGAAATTCAGGTAGTATTCAATTTTTTCACAGGGTTTGATTTGTAGATTCTTTTCCACTTTAATCATGGATAATTGATTGCATAAGTTCTCTGTTGCAGACTGATTTCTTGTTGCGACGTTACTCTGTGATAATTCTCGATGAAGCCCATGAGAGAAGCTTGAACACAGACATTCTAATTGGGATGCTCACTCGAGTCATCAAAATCCGACAGGAATATTATGAGGAACAACAAAAGAGTCTACAATCTGGAGGCACAATAACCTCACAAAACCCAATTATCACTCCCCTTAAACTTATATTAATGAGTGCAACTTTGCAAGTGGAAGATTTTGTAACAGGGAAAAGGCTATTCCCTAAGGTACCTCCACTTATAAATGTTCCCACTCGACAGTATCCAGTAACTATACATTTCTCCAAGAAGACTGAGATTGTTGATTATATCGGTGAAGCTTATAAGAAAGTGATGTCCATTCACAAAAAGCTACCACAAGGAGGAGTACTTGTTTTTGTGACTGGGCAGAGAGAAGTTGACTACTTATGTGAGAAGTTATGTAAGTCTTCAAAGGAACTTGTTGTTCAAGCTGCCAAAAGAGATGCTTTTGCAAAAAAGAAATTCAATGAAGGTTCATTTGGTGGTGTTGACATGAAGGAGATTGTTGAAGCATTTGATGATGGCTCCACCAATCAGAGGTTTAGCTTTCATGGAGAAGATCCTTCTGAAATCAAAGATGATAATTATGATGATGATTTTGAAGAAGACATGTATGAGACTGATGAAGAAAGCGATTGGGAAACTATTGATGATAGCCTTGCAAGTTCTGTTGTAGAGGAAGGGAAGCTTGATTCTCTTCGAGCAGCGTTTAATGCTCTGGTAGGCAAAAACGGATCCGTATCTGCTGAGCCAACAAAGTCCATCATAGCAGAGAATGAAGTGGCTAAGCAGGAAAATAAAGCTTCTTCTCCAGGAAAATTGCGTGTTCTTCCACTATATGCGATGCTATCTCCAGCTGCACAGCTCCGAGTGTTTGAAGAAGTTGAGGAAGGAGAAAGACTTGTGGTTGTGGCGACTAATGTAGCTGAAACTTCTCTGACTATTCCGGGTATAAAATATGTGGTTGATACTGGTCGGGTTAAAGTGAAGAATTATGATTCTAGGACAGGTATGGAAACTTATGAGGTTGATTGGATTAGTCAAGCTTCGGCTAGTCAACGAGCTGGAAGAGCTGGCCGAACTGGACCTGGTCACTGTTATCGTCTCTATTCATCTGCGGTTTTTAGCAATATATTTGAGGAATCTTTGCCTCCTGAAATCTCGAAAGTTCCTGTTGATGGAGTCGTTCTTCTCTTGAAATCTATGAACATTCCAAAGGTAAGACTTTTGTAGCCACCACTTACAATGGACTAGATTTATCTTACTACTGTCTTCATGAATCTTTGCCTTGCTTATAGGTTGAGAATTTCCCGTTTCCAACTCCGCCTGAGCCATCAGCTATTAGAGAAGCAGAACGATGCTTAAAAGCTTTAGAGGCTCTTGATAGCAATGGAAGGTTAACACCATTAGGAAAGGCTATGGCTCGCTATCCCATGAGCCCACGTCACTCAAGAATGCTTCTCACAGTCATCCATATGCTTAAAGACGCTCAGAGTTACTCCCGGGCTAATCTCGTCCTCGGATACGCGGCTGCAGTGGTAGCCGCACTGAGCTTACCAAACCCTTTGATAATGCAGTTTGAAGGAGAGAAGAAAAACGAGTCTGATGATGCAGGAAAAACTGTCAAGCAAGATGATAAACAACGGAGAAAGGATAGGAAAGACAAAATCAAAGCCGCTCGGGACAAATTTTCCAACCCGAGTAGTGATGCTTTGACTGTAGCTTACGCATTGCATTCCTTTGAGGTCTCGGAGAATGGTGCTAGCTTCTGCGAGTCGAATGGGTTGCATTTGAAAACCATGGACGAGATGTCTAAGCTTAAAGATCAGATTTTGCGTCTTGTTTTCAGCTGTTGCAAGTCTTCTGAAACCGAAAATGAATTCTCATGGACTCAAGGGACTATACAAGATGTAGAGAAGTCATGGAGAATCACTGCATCGTCTTCTTCAAAAAGCCCACTTTTACAAAACGAAGAAGAGCTCTTAGGAGAAGCCATTTGTGCAGGATGGGCAGACCGTGTAGCTAGAAAGACTAAAGCAACGGAATACAAAGCATGTGCTGTTCAAGAACCCGTTTTCTTGCACCGTTGGTCATCTCTTATAAACTCAGCTCCAGAGCTACTAGTATACAGCGAGCTCTTACTCACCAACAGACCATACATGCACGGAGCAACACGGGTGAAGCATGAGTGGCTGGTTAAACACGCAAAGTCTCTCTGTGTGTTCTCTGCGCCACTCAAGGATCCGAAACCATATTACTCGAGTGAGGTAGATAGAGTTTTCTGCTGGGTCATTCCAAGTTTTGGTCCTCATCTCTGGGAGCTTCCAGCACACAGTATAGCAATAAAAGAGGATAGAGACAGAGCAGCTGTTTTTGGATGTGCTTTGCTTCAAGGAGAGGTATTACCTTGTTTGAAAAGCGTAAGGCCATTAATGGCTTCAAAACCTGAAACCTTATTGGAAAGGGAAGCATGGGGTTTAGAAAGAGTTGGGAGTTTGGTGATAGCGTTGGAAGAGAAGAAGATTGATAGTTTAGAGAGTTTGAGAAAGAGTTGGGAACAGAATTCGAATCTGCTTTACTCTGAGATTGAAGCTTGGTTTCAGAAGAAGTTTCGTCATAATGTTAAAGATCTTTGGCAGAGAATGTTGCAAGAGGCTCAGGTCAATCCTTTAGAACAATCTGGGAAGTTGAAGAGGTCAAGGAGATAAGTGTGCGTCTCAAATGTTTTGCTCATCTTTTTAATTTACATGAAGGTATATAACATTTTGTAAACGCACTTATCTTTTAAGATGACCAATTAGAGATTTTGATATTATATCTCCTCCATGAATAATCAACACTTCCTCCTTATCTCCTACCAAAATCTTTGAAAAAGAGGATTTTAAGGCTTGGAAATTTTGATTAGCAATAATAGTAAAAGAATAGCTTCTAAATTATTTTTTCTTTTTTCTTTTTTTTTTGTGCACAACGTTTTCATTTCATAACTAGTCAGTTACATAAGCATTAGCGTTGTCGTATACGACAAACGCAAAATGTTTGATACAAAAGTAACAAGTAGGAAAGCTAATAAAAGCACAAGAGATTGATATGATGATTAAATTCTTGGATATACACTTTTTGCCAAAAGAAAGAAGGTTTTCTTCAATGGTGACAAAGACCAAAGATCCGAGCCTTCTAAACTCGGTAATCCATGAGCAAATGACAGTTTAACCACAAATAGTGACCAAAGACTTCTTGAACCTACGGTAATACCGTACCGGAGTTGGCTGAAGTCTCGAGCAACTGAGTAATGGCACAGTTCATAAACACTCAGAAATTTAAGCCTGGACAAACAGACAATTCCCAGAATCTAAAGTATCTGGATGGAGACTCTCACATNAAAGAAAGAAGGTTTTCTTCAATGGTGACAAAGACCAAAGATTCGAGCCTTATAAACTCGGTAATCCATGAGCAAATGACAGTTTAACCACAAATAGTGACCAAAGACTTCTTGAACCTACGGTAATACCGTACCGGAGTTGGCTGAAGTCTCGAGCAACTGAGTAATGGCACAGTTCATAAACACTCAGAAATTTAAGCCTGGACAAACAGACAATTCCCAGAATCTAAAGTATCTGGATGGAGACTCTCACATAAAGAGTAATATTGTAATCGATCGCTTTGGAGACCAGAGACGTACCAAAGTGTCTCATCCTTTAAACAACGATAGAGATTTACCTTGTACCTGAACTCTGATCTAACAAAGGAGAAGCTTTGACCTGCCAACTTGCTGTTTGTAGAGGTTAAAAGGTCGACGCAGCTGCAGCGGCGACAAATTGCCGCTTTACCGGAGAAGAAATCCGACCCAAACCGACTACACACTAAACATATGAAACTCGGCAGGGGCATTTACGAGATGAGAAGGAAGAGGTATACCAATGCCGAGAGAGCAGTAGTGGACGCAACACCAGCGG
>OVAV01000749.1:0-16109 GCA_900406375.1 Iberis amara | reverse complement strand
TATTTTGAACTATGGAAAATAATTTTCTGGGACCGCCCCTGATCACATTGGTTCAATGATTATAAATGTTGTCCAAAAAAACATTAACCATTGTATGGGTTCCTTTCGTATGTGATTAAAAAAACATTGGTTCCTTTCGTTTATAAATATAAGTAGATGGTTCGTTTATATATTTATAAGTAGACAGTGACGCATTCGGAGCATTCCAACAAAATAGTGAATATATATGAGTTGTTGGACAATTTAAAAAAATAGTTTAATGTAAGGAAAAATAATTTTATTAAGAAAAATATTTTATATCTGAAATAGAAAATGACAAAGAACTAATATATGCATGATATATATCAAATTATTTATTGTCAATTGATTTTAAATAAAACTCATACTTATAACATAGTAGCAAAACTCAGCTAGAAATTCAATTTAACACAAATTTGGTTTTAATCCAAAATTGATCATTATAGTCAGTCCATAATTTTAACATATCTTAAAACAAAATAAAAAATTATGATCCTGAAATTTTTGAACCAATTCTGTTTTACATAATTTTTACATTTTTCTAAGAGAAAGAAAAAATATTTGAAGTCTTTACAACATTTTATTAACTCATTCCAACCCATAAACTAGAAAATATTACTAAACAAACACAAAATCACAACACATTCCATTTATATACAAAACCAAACAATGCATAAAAACACACACTAGACACGTGTCATGATCTCTTCAATCTTAACTCTCTCATCCAATCCTGAAGAAGTAATGACTGGCCAAATACTTCTCCTTTGTTGTCGAACTTTCTTAACAATAAGCTTTGTGCGTTGTCTAATAACACTGTTTAAGGCTTTGACATAGTTTTTAGAGTCATGGTCTCTTAAGACCGAACCTTCTGAGCCATAAGCTGAACGTTGGCTCAACGTTTCAAGCGGATGAGGGCGGTTTAAAAACGCACGTAACGCTGTTGGAGAGTAACTTTTGTGGGTTTTGTCTAAAACGTAGAGTGCGTTTCCTTGTGGTAGCATAGGATGTGTTGGTGAAACGTTTTCACTTGGTTGTAGTATAAATATTTTTCCCATTGGTGAATATAACAATTTCTGCAAAAGAAGAAAACAATAAAATGATTATTTCTTTACGTTAATATATACTATAACCTCTATAATCTAATAATCAATTCCTTAATATTTCCATATGACCATAATTTTCTTCTACATTCAACTTTTTGTGCAATTTATCTATTTATAAATTAATAAGATTTTAGTAAATATTATAGATGTTTCACTGTAATTGTATTAAGTAGTTCTACGTACATAGATGATCATATTATTATTATTATTATTATTATTATTATTATTATTATTATTATTATTATTTTATTTTATTTTATTTTGTTAAATGGATCATATTATTTAGAAACGTTCTGTCTTATGTTTGCAAATATAAAAAGCATTGCATTTGATAAAATTTAATCGAGTATGCTTTATTAAATTAAATAAGCATACAAATATTTCCATGTTACCAACATGTCTAATGCAATGTTGGGAATACACATCTTCCTCAACATGCATACTTTTATAAATAAATAAAAAGTAATCGAAAATTATTTAAATTATTTTTAAAGGTAGTCAACTGAATTTTTTTTAAGTAATAAAAAAGATAATCGAAAATTAGTCCCAAAAAAAATTTAATATATAAAGTAGTTGAAAATTAATCAAAAATTTATGATCATCTTAATATCTTCATACTAATGATCGGTGCCGACTATCAAATCTCAACTACTCAACGTTAGTCATAAATTAATTGAAAACATTAGTTTCTGATGAATTCTCAACTAATATGACGGTCAGGCTTATTTTTGTTGTGAATTAATCAGAAAACATAAAATTAAAATTAAAAAAAATTAAAGACTTACATCTTTGTTGAGACAAGGATGTGTACGGAATGAGCCATTCAAACGCTTGAGAACAAGAGCAACATGGTCAGGATAATTACACGAGAAGGCTCTTGGCACAATATCTCTATGCATCATCACACAATGAACATGACTTTCATCAAGACCAAGCTTCTCTAAAATCTTCTCACCACCACAAAACACAAATGGTGAACCAAATGTAACAACTTGTTTCATAGCTTTAGAGCTAACTAGTCCTCTACTTAGAAGCATTAAGTTCACTATCAATGAGAGACTTCCTCCAAGAGAATGACCTGTAAATTGAAACTTAGCTTTATCTCCATGTTTAGATAAATGTTGTGATATTTCTGGTAAGAATTGTTCGTATATTCCTTTTGCTGCTTCGTAGATTCCTCTGTGGACTAATACATCTGTATCCTGCAATTACCATACCAACATATCTTAAGGTTTTTCTTTGAATAGATGCTAAAACCAATTATAGTGTAACAAGAAGTGTTTAATTTGGAAAAAAATGATATGATCTTTATTCGTACTAAATAAATAAAAACGAACTATATCCTGATACGGTTTAGTTAAAGTTATTTTTTGTTGTTCATAAAATCGAAAGCCGACTATAATGTAATTAGTAGTGTTCAAATTGAGAAAACCGATCTATGTCGGTCCTGAGATTTTAAATTATTTGAAAAGCTATAATTTACAAAGAAAAAATACCCTAATTTTTTATAATTTTTGAAATTGGGTTGTTATCTTAACTAAAATTTTAAAATTCAAAAAAGAACCGCCAGCTCATACTTGCTCTGCTTAGGCTCAAGACCGACTCTGAGATCATATCAAACAAAAATAACCGATTCGAAAGCGAATCATATCTTATTACAACTNTTCAAAAAAGTTAAAAACCGAAACCACAATTTTCTTTGAAAATTAAAAATAAATTTTACGAAAAACCGAATCCAAACCAAAATCGTAACAAAACAAAACTGAAATGAAATATTATGTCTTACTTTGAACATGAGTACTTATAAACTAAAATACCGAAAAACTGACAAAACAGAACTGATATCCAAATTAAAATCCCTAAATGTAACCTAAGTAAAAAAATTTACCTCAAACTTAGTTGGCTCAAAGAAGAGGTTTGCTTTCCAAGAAGCTAAAGAATCAGATCCCTACATCATGCAAATTGACATTAATAATCACAAAAAGAGAAAACAAAGAATTAACTTGTAATAGTACTAAAAAATGTGAAAATATTAACCTGAATAACAAAGCACCTAGTGTATGTATTTGGATCATCACAAACAAACCACTCACAAGGAGAAGATTGTAATGATTGCAACTCTCTTGCAGCTTCAAGCTTTTCCTCCTCCCCAGCGGCCACAACTGCGGTCATAGTAGACGCGGCTGCTTGAGCAGCAGCCGCTGAACTATAAACCGCATTGTCCGGTTCATAAGAATCATACTCTTTGCAAGAGTGAATGTAAGAGGCAGCCGAAGCGGCAATCTTGTAAGCAAAATCAGAAGATGATCTTTGAAACTTTTCGGATTCCGATTCTACCGATGCTTTAACCGGAAATCGAGTCGAATCTTGCTCGAGTTTCTCTCTGAGTATCGCGGCTTTCGCTTTCTTTTCTAATGAAGATGTAACAAATGTTAATCCATAGTATCTCTTTAATTCTTGAATCTTGATTTCCGGTATTGTGTAAGCGAGGTTACATAAATAAGCTAATTGAGATAGCTCTTTAGTTTCAAACCAAGAAACTTTATCAAGTAAATTCGAAAACGATTCGCGTTCCCAATCGACAATATCTGATCCATAATTCGCAACGCAACCTTTATCATCATCTTCTTCACAATTACCACAAGTAACATTAGTAACAACTTCACCATTTTTCTTCCATTGTCTTCTTATTTCAAGCAATCTCTCAATCCAATTCACTTTCTTGATTCCATCATCAAGATTTGTCTCAATCTCAATCTCATCATCACTTTCTTGAGTCATATCAGTTTCAAACAACAATGATTTTATCGGTTTTGGGATGATCGAAGTCGATAATTGAAAAGAGAATACACCTAACGATCGGCTATTTTTTAACCCTGGACCTTGACGTAGAGATATAGCACGAATCTTGGAGTTAAAACACAAATGGTTATCGGATCTTGATCTTCGTATTCCACCATTTTTAACAACTAGATCTTGACCGGACAATGATCGACGAAGTCCAATATGTTCTTTGAAAACATCATTTGTTGTAGTTGGTGATGTTGATGCCATTGCTGCTTTAAACGCCATAGTCTGTCTATATACAAACATCAAACATAGTATCTTGTAAGAGAAACAAGAACATATATAGAAGAAAACAAAATTATCTTACTTAAATTAGATAACGTATTAACACAAACCACTAAATTATAAATTTTAGTTAGAGAGCTTTTTTTTAAATAATTTCTATTTTTTGGGTCTTTTATTTAATGAAGCTAAGTAGAAAATGTTAATATATCATACTTAACATGTGTGTAACATAATATAACGTTTTAATTAGTTTGACTAGGGTTAACGTTTTTAATATAGAATACTATACTCTTTTTTGTTGGTAATACTCACGAACTCGGACTTATTTTAAAAATAGAAAAGTTTGTAGGATACATATATCATGTTATACATTTCAAACAAATTCAGATTTAGAGTTCACTAACTCAAACAGTTATCTAATTAAATTTTGTATTGACATCAAATATGAATTATATATATGAAGGAGTTGGGAACCAAAACCTTTAATTTCTGTTTCTGGTGAATGAAACCATCAAATAACCTATTCATCGATTTTTTATTAGATTTATATCATAACATCATTTTCGATTGACCAAGAGAAATAATTAACGATTTCACACTCAACGAAAATCGATCCCTAACTTATACCAACAAAATAATTACTCAAAACAAGTGGAGACGACTATATCATCTCTTGATCACTATCAACATTTGGCATATAATTAGGAAATTGAATGGATGTTATTTAAAAACCGATTTTAACGTAATTACATTATTCTATTTTTTACTTTAAAATTTCATTTTGGAGTAAAAAATAGAGTTTGGAGTAAAATGTGTCTCCACCTTTTTCTATTTTTGACTCCAAAATGGAATTTAGTACAAAATAGGATTACTATTCTTAGACATCTAATAGAGACTAACACGTCATTTTGAATTGAATAAAAAGTTTGAACCAACTAAGTAGCAACAACCTATGGTCATGTCTCTCGTATGTGTCGGGTTCGAATCTTAATAGTTGGACTGGGTCCATGCTACCACGTGCGCCACGTACGATGTGCTAATCATATACAAAATTATCATCATACCGAATAAAACTAATTAAATTTTCTATTAATTTCCCTAATTTAAAATAAGCATATCTTTACATACTTTTTCCTATAGTTTTATTTTATTATTATTATCATGATGGGATCCTTACAAGCTACAACGAACACTACCTGGAAAGTTTTCGTTAATTAAGCAAATAAAAAAAGTTTCGAAATTAAATAAAAGAGTAATAATATTTAGAATTTTGATAAAAGAACAGATAAATACACACAAAGCAGAGCAAACATGATCTTATTATCTTTTATTTAATTTTTAAAATTTTAATTTAAAAACATCTTGAACCTAAGCATAGTAAAGATGAATTTGTAATTTTTAAATTTCAATTTTAAATGAGGTTATATAAAATTAAAAAATATACAAAATGAATTTATTTTTCATTTTTAATTGTGGCTTTTAAAATGTTATGCACATGATATGGATTGTTCATAAAAATACGGTGATTTTACGGATATTCACGAGAATAATTCGTAACAAACAAAACAAAACAAAACAATAGAGATTAAAATTTAAAAAAAAAAAAAAAAAACACAAGTCTCGAGATACATTACCTCAATTTCTAGGTCTTGATCAACGGCAAACAACAATGGAGGATCAATACAACGTTTCTAAACCGTTGGATCATCCAAAGATCATCATCATAATAAGAAAAGACCAAACCAGATCTTTAACAACATTACAAAACACATGAAGCTGAGATTACAAACAATGTAACGTACGATGAATCTTAATCTTCGATTACAAGAATGTTGAAACTTGTTCTTGTTTGTGTAAAAGATTCATGAATCCTTTTCTCTTCTCTCTCTCACACAGATGTAGATGCAAAGATGATTTATATATTATGAGTAGTCACGTGGAGAGAGATCTAAAAGACGAAAATACCCTCGTCTTAGTGTTTTATTTACATATCGGAAAAATCGTGGTGGTTGGAGAGTAGTTATAGCTTAGCCGTTCTCTTGCAAGAAATTTTTTTTTGGTAAATGTCGTTATGAAAATTAAAGAAAGTTTCTTTGAATTTTTTGTTATTCATCATATTAACAAGTTTCCTAGATTTCTTCTAAAATTTTAGTCAAGAAATAAATAAATAAAAGTAACAAAATAGATGGAGTGTGACATGTTTCTCATACTATTAGAGCTAAAATTGAAATATTTAGAGTTTTGTAAGTAAAAAATATGTTTTATTAATTAAAAAATTTTGGACCGAAATTCGTATATAATTGCATGATGAGATCAATATTATGCTTTTTAATTTTTTTAGGAAACAAATATATACCGAAACGTATCAATGTGAATAAAACGTATAATTTTTTAAAAAATTATACTTTCAATAATCTATAGATCTAGCCACTTAATCAATTCATAGTTGATTTCTGTTAAATCATTCAAGAAATATAAAACGCAAATTTTAAACAAAAACTTTAAAACATAGTTGATTCAAAATATTTTATCATTAAAATAAAATACAAGAATAAAAATAAATTAAATTTATCTCAAATCTAAATAGATCTACAAAAAAACTTTGCTCTACTGGTTGAAACACTCCAACAAACGTTCAAGATCAACTTTTTAGAAGGAATAATTTATACTTTAATAGGTATTATCAACGATTGGAAAATCGATGAAAATTATGAACCAAAAGCGTGAAACTTCTAAAGTTTACAGCAAAAATATATGATCTACTTAATAATTATTAAATAATTATAAACAAGATGAAATCTATATAAAAAATATTGACTATATTAAAATGTTATATCGTAATGTGTCTTATGCATGACGACTCTATAAGTAACAATATTTCATCATATATTAGATAGAAAACGTGTATGAGAGATGAAAATATCTATTTGACCATAGAGGGAGAAAGGGTAAAAATGTAATTTCAAAGAGAGTGACCACGAGCGAGCCAAATGTTCGGTTGCATGAAGCAAGGCTGGTCAGAAATTACCACATATCGTCTCACAGGTGGTTTCGTTAGCAGCCGCCTTTTGATTCCCTCGCCGGTTTAGTTTTCAATTTGATTCCTCCACTTGACATGTGTTTTTATAACAACCATCCGTTTTTGGGCTTATTATGTTTTATTTATAAACATTTTAAGTTAAATTACTAACCATGAGTTATTACTAAGGCCCATAAGTTATTTGGCCCATGCTACTTTTTTTCTTTTTCTTTGTCACAATGTTTTTTTTTGTTACATACCACTTAAATATCTCACATAATAAAGGTTCGAACCCAATGAAACCAAATATAATTTTACAAAATTTTTATCCTTAGGGCTATCAACTATGGTCCTCAGTCCTCACAAGTTTTCAATAAAGATTTGAATTACTCGAGTGAAATAGTTTTAGTAAAATGATTAAAATTCACTTTATTTTTTTAAAAAAATCAATTATAGATAATTGTATTATTCTATATTATAAAAATTGTTTTTTAATGAAATCTTGTCAATTCAACTAATTATCTTTTGTCAATTTTTAAAAAAAAAATTCTAAACTTCAACTAATCAAATACAATAACTTAAACTCTAATTTATATATTCATGTAACATCAAACTCTAAACTCTATTGGGTGTAGTATAAAGACTAGAGACTAAATTTCAGTAATTGGTTGTGTCTCGAGTTCGAATTTCACTAGAAACTACAAACTATCTATTGGACCGATTGGCTTTTGAATTTCGATATGAATAATTCATATGATGAAACATATCATCCCAGAATTTTGTGGACTAAAAATCATGAATGCTTGGATTAAAAAGATAAAATGATTATCACTAAACCTCTTATATATATATCATCTCAAAAACGTACAATCACTTTTTTTTTTTTGCAATCGAAAATAATATTACGATTTACACTTATTAAAATTTTAATAATTAAATTATTTGATATTATCTTTCATCTATTCATCTAAATATAATTATCTCAAGTGGTGATAAAAAAGAATTATCTTAAGCCAAACAGATTTGAAATGCCGTGGAAATAGGGAGAACAACATCAATAGACAAGAGAAGACTATCAGGCCCCACACGGCTCTTTGTAGTTTTATCTTTGAAAATCTAAAAAGTACAAAGAAAAAAGCAAAGTTTAAATTCATGTCACTTTCTACGCGCATTATATTATATATAAAAACGCGTATAAATTACTTGATATATAAGTTGTAAATATTGATCATAAAATAAAAAAAAAATTGTTTATCTATGGTTTAAATCGTGTATTAAAAAAAGAGAGTTGATGTCAAGCTTTTTATAGAAACCGTTATTCATGCATCGTGCATCGTCTAATGATTCTGGTGTTAGCAAAAAATATATATATTTATGATTATATGTCTTTATCTTGCATAATAAAAGTCATGTGCATGACTTGGATTGTAGGCTTGTAGCTATGTAGATTCCATTAGTTTAAGTTGTTACTAAATAAAATATCAAGTAATTAGCCACTTGTTTTGTGGCATAATGATTTGTTTGTGTCTTGTGTATATTTAAAAGTCATAGTTCAAATTTTTGGCATCGAAAATTCATAAAAATATTTTTTTAGTCTAGTGGTCATATGAAACAATGATAACCTAAATTTAGAGATATAAATTTGTAGAGATTCATATCCGATTTTTGTTTGGAAGATGAAATATTGTTTTGCAGATAGTCGTGTATGATTCTCGTTTGGAAATTGAGATATTAGTTTTTAGTTATGATCTTTTGATTTTTATCAGATTTAATACAATACACATATATTTCAAAAATTTGTATACTCGTAAAATTAGTCTGATTCGTCAAGATTACCGATTATATTAGAAACATACATGTTAAGTAATTAACCATAAGTACTCCTAAATCATTTATATAACCGCTATACAAACAAACTAGTATAATGAAGATTAGCACTTATCATCAATTTTTTTATGAAATCAAATTTATTTTTTCCTACTTATGCACACTTGATTCATTACAATTGCTATTAATATAGATAGCAAAAGATTCTAGATTACACGACACAATAGGTCAATATATCATTATGGTTTGTCATAAACTTGTATTACTTTACTACCACCAATAACATGTGAACACGTCATTATCACTTCATCGTGTGGACGAGATAGCCAATACATAGATTCTAACCCTTCGTACACTTTGATGGTACAGTCATATATTTATGAGAAAATTAGGTAATAGAATACAAAAAAGTTTTATAATTTGATAAAATAATATTGTTATAAATTTTTTTGTATTTATGTATTTTTTTGTTTCGTGAATGATGAATTATTTTTATACATTATGAATAGTTTATGAGAATAGTGAATTGTTTGTGTGAATGATGATTGATTTGTGTGAATGAACCAAAATACATATTTTTAAATAAAAAAAATAAAAGTACCTATTTTCTAGATTAAAAAACAAAAGTACTTATTTTCTAAAATAAAGGACAACAAATACTCAATTTACAAAATTCCTCTATAATCCTAAAGAAGCTTTTGAACAAAAATAATAAAAATTCTTACTTACATCTACATGAAAAGAAATTCAAACGATTACCGTCATGTTGGTTTAATCGTAGTCGTTGATAATGTTATGCTCTTAGGTTTGATTTACAGTAAAAAAAAATATACTAAAATCTAATTCCGGACTCATGAAAATTGAGTCATATGACCCGAACCTCTTAGTTAAATACAAAAAATTAAACGATCCAGTAAAAAAATCTATTGAAGATAAAAAAAATTTAAATATGAGAGTCGATCATTCAAGACCAAATAATAAAAGCATATGGTATAAAGAATCTTACGTCAGCAATGTTGAATTATTCTCGCTCTAACTTAAATTATTTTGATCTACAACGATAATAACAGGCTTGAAGGAGTCAAATTACGAAAAAAGAAAAAAACAAATTTATTAATTAGAAGAAAATAAAAATTAATGAAAAATACATTTGACAACTTCTCTCCAACATCCTTGTCTTTTCCCCACAACTTCTTGCCTAAGCTATAAGAGATATAAAATAAATTTAAAAAATAAAAATAAAAACATTCTATAAATATGCAACTTCATATTATAAATATACACATACTCAAAAAACTAAGCTCATATCTCCATCACACTCACACAAATCTACCAAAGATATGTTGACAGAAGGAAAGCTTGTGATCAATGAGCTCGAGCAAGGCAAAGAATCAGCAAATAAGTTAATGGACATTTTAAAAAGCTCTTCTTCTTCTTCTTATGAAGATTCAAACGAGAGTTTGATCTCTAAAATCCAAAGTTCTTTCGAGAACGCTATAGTTTTGTTGAATCTTGATAAGGAGACTCGCAAGAGAAGTCATAAAAAGAGGTAAAACATACTCCCTCCGTTTCGAATTACTTGTCGTTTTAGAGTTTTGCACACAGATTAAGAAATCTTTATTTTCTATAAAAACACCATTAAATATTCTAAATCAACCAATAGAAAAAAATCCTGCAATTATTCTATTGGTCAAAAAAGTCAAATTCATTTAATTTCTGCATTGAAAACCTAAAACGACACATATTTTGCAGAACGACAACTAATCTAAAATGGAAGGAGTATATTAATTATGAGTTCGTATATTTAATTAAAGAATTTTTTAATTTAGTGGTTTGTGTTAGTGTTGTATGTAATTAAAATTAATGTTTGTATATTCATGAGTTTTGTTTTTGTTCAAAAAACGTTTTTTTCATTATGTAAAAAATCACGTGAATTTACAAAACAATGTAGTAAAAAAATATCAACATAAGAGTAAAAAACATTACAAGTTGTAGCAAATTTAGTTAGCAAATCGAGTTTTGTATTTTGATGTCGGAATCAATGTATGAGTTTAAATTTTGGGAAGTGCTAAAGTAAGACAGAAAATTCAATAGATTAGTTTTGTTTCTTGTTTTGCAGAAAGATATCGGAGAAGAAGATAATCGAGAAAGTTATGGTTTGTGATGAAACAAAACAACTAGGAACATCTCTTGATGATGGTTATAGTTGGAGAAAATATGGCCAAAAAGAGATTCATGGATCTAAATATCCTAGGTAAAATATTCATTATAATCATCTTATAATCTAACCATTACATTTAAAATAAATAAATAAAAATCTCTTGTGGGTAATTTAAATTTTGAAAAAAAAATTGGTGAACATTTGCTAAAATTTTGGAATTTTGTTTTTGTTTTGTTAATGCAGAGGATATTTTAGATGTACACATCGATTCACACAAGGTTGTTTAGCAATGAAGCAAGTTCAAAAATCAGACATAGATCCTTTATGCTATGAGATTAAGTATCTAGAGAATCACACTTGTAACATTACTCAATCAACAACCAAATACTCTGGACGAAACAGAGGATCTAAAGACAAAGCCAGTCAAATGAAATCTGAAGAGTTGATGTTAAGTGTTGAAGATTTGGATAAAGAGAAGGAGATTTTTAGGACGTTTTCATTTTCAAATATTGAGATTGAGAATGATTCCGAGTGGAAAAATCTTATGGAGTATGTGTCTCCTACAACATCAGAATCTGGAGTCACTAATGAGTTGTTATCTACAAGTGTTTCTGTTGCAAATTCGCCAAAGGATGATGATTTGTGTTTCTCTTCTTTGGACAATATTCTTGTTTTATCTCATGATTTGTCTTGGATGTAAATAAAAGATATTTTGTTTTTATAGAACTTTTAGTTTTAGTATTTAGAAGAAGAAAAAACTTGTAGTTTTAGTTGTAATTTTCTATACTATATGAAATAATTGGGAGGGGAATGTAGTTTCCTATGTTTAATAAAAAAGTATCATTGTTATTATTTATTTTGGAGTAATGTCATTCTCAAAAAAATTCATATGAATTGTTTATATTATTTAGGTCCGGACCTAAGAAATTTGAAGTTTGATACAAAATGAAATTATGAGATTCTAATAAAATGAAATACGAATAAAAATTATTAAAAATATATAAATTAACAAAAAAATATATCTTTAATATTAACAATGACTTAGAAATTATATTTTTTGCATTTTTTTATACAAATTCAACCATATTTATATATATAGCTAACTAGAATGCGAGATCCGACGTACGACATATAAAATTTGTTTTTACCTTTGGTCTGTCATATGAGTTCTCATTACTACAAGATTTTTTTAAGTATTTCAATTTGTTGCATCAACACACGATCTAAAATACGAAAATATACTTATTTGCTAAAATTATTTGTGACTGAAACTGTATTTTTTTTTTACTAACATTTTTTTTTACTACACAATATTTTAATTTAGTCAAAAAAAAAATTTCGGTAGAAAAAAAAGTACAGCTTTATGGTCATAAATTAATAGAAAATTATTTCATTTCATTAATAGAAAATGTTACATTATAGTTGAATTATATTTTTTATAAGTCATGTATCTTTTAGTATGGGCTCTTTCATTATGCATGTGTTTTAAAATGTTAGTTTTAAGATTTAATGGGCCGAGTAGGCCCAATATACGTACAAATTCTCAGCGCACGTTAGCAGATAAGCTTATATTAGTATTATTTTTTTCATATTCACTCTTAAAGACTTTTTAAAAAAGCAACCGCGCCAGAGAAATTTAATCAGCTTTTCATTTCTCTAATCATCATCTTCTTCTTCACACGCTCGAAAAACCCTAATTCGTTTTCTCTGCAATTCCTAGTGATGCCGAGAGAGATTATCACTCTTCAAGTGGGACAATGTGGGAATCAAATCGGAATGGAGTTTTGGAAACAGCTTTGCCTCGAGCATGGTATTAGTAAAGATGGTATTCTCGAGGATTTCGCTACTCAGGTTCTATTCCTCTAGATTTGAATTCGTGTTTCGTACTATGTACTTGATTTTTAGGTAATTTCTGCTTGATAAGGTACCTAATTGCTTCGAAATCGTTTATATAAAGCTTCTCTAATCGAGAATTGAATTCCATGCCGAGTGAAATTTGGTCATAAAATTGTTTCCGATTGATAAAGAAAGTAATTAAGATTTGTTGTGACTGATTGATAAGAGTGACTTTGCGTTTATGGATTGATGATTTCTAGTTTTGAATTCTGTAGGGAGGTGATAGAAAAGATGTGTTCTTCTACCAAGCAGATGATCAACATTATATACCACGAGCTCTATTGATTGATTTAGAACCTAGAGTCATCAATGGAATACAGAATGGAGAATACCGGAATCTCTATAATCATGAGAATATCTTTGTTTCAGATCATGGTGGTGGTGCTGGAAATAACTGGGCTAGTGGATACCATCAGGTTTGCTACTAACACTTTCCTTTCTTCTTTTAGGTTTCAGTAGATGTTAATCTTTGCTTCACTTGTTAGGGAAAAGGTGTTGAAGAGGAAATCATGGATATGATAGATCGAGAAGCTGATGGAAGTGATAGTCTTGAAGGATTTGTTCTTTGTCACTCTATTGCTGGAGGAACTGGCTCAGGTTTGTTTTTGGCAATACATAGATGTTACAGTATTTGTTCTTTGCTTCTTGTGATGTGAATGACTCTTTTTGTTTCACATGAAGGTATGGGATCTTATCTACTGGAGACTTTGAATGATCGTTATAGCAAGAAGTTGGTTCAGACATATAGTGTATTTCCTAATCAGATGGAAACAAGTGATGTAGTTGTCCAGCCCTATAACTCACTGTTGACATTGAAGCGACTTACTTTAAATGCGGATTGTGTTGTTGTCCTTGACAACACTGCATTGAATAGAATAGCTGTAGAGCGTCTACATCTGACAAATCCAACCTTTGCTCAAACAAATTCTTTAGTGTCGACTGTTATGTCTGCTAGCACAACAACATTGCGTTATCCAGGGTACATGAATAATGATTTGGTTGGCTTGCTTGCATCTTTGATCCCTACTCCAAGGTGTCACTTCCTCATGACAGGTTATACACCATTAACCGTTGAGCGCCAGGTAAGATACCTCATGCTACTGGCTTATACTATCTCTTGTATTTTGAACATTGATACTGAATGTTATGTCTGTCCTTTATAAAGTCTAAGTGTACAATGTGTTCTGTTTTATTGATTTCTTGCTCTCTTAAACTAACTTTTGTTGCAGGCAAATGTTATCCGTAAAACTACTGTACTAGATGTTATGAGAAGACTTCTACAGGTGAGCTGTTTGCTTTTTTCATCTTTTGGTCAGATGTTCTTCTAACATGGTTGTTTTTGCAGACAAAAAACATCATGGTTTCGTCTTATGCTAGAAACAAAGAAGCTAGTCAGGCAAAGTACATATCAATATTGAATATAATTCAAGGAGAAGTTGATCCCACTCAGGTACAATTTCTTTGGCACCTACCAATTTTCTTTTTAACATAGTGAGGATTGCCTGTTTGATGTGATCCGCTTAGTTCTTTCACCACTTTATATTAGGTGCACGAGAGCTTACAAAGGATACGAGAAAGGAAGCTTGTTAATTTCATTGAGTGGGGACCTGCAAGCATACAGGTTCTAACAAAATTGCAGTTATAGCTTTTGACTTGACCATAGACTTGGATCATAAAATTCTCCACATCTTATACTTATCAGGTTGCTCTTTCGAAGAAGTCTCCTTATGTTCAAACTGCCCATAGGGTAATTCAATATCGCTCTTAAGCTTAAGCTGCTAGTATATTCTTTAGAAGGTACGGCGAAGATTCTTACTTTGATGGTCTATCTGATGATTCAGGTCAGTGGTCTTATGTTAGCAAGCCACACTAGTATTAGGCACCTCTTCAGCAAATGTTTGAGCCAATATGAGAAATTAAGGAAGAAGCAAGCTTTTCTTGACAATTACAGAAAGTTTCCAATGTTTGCTGTAAGTTAACCACTTGCCTTTGTTTGGTTTATAAATGGTGGAAACATGAGAATTAAACATGTTTTATATGGACAGGACAATGATTTATCAGAGTTTGATGAATCAAGAGACATAATTGAGAGTTTAGTAGATGAATATAAAGCATGTGAGTCTCCAGATTACATCAAATGGGGAATGGAGGTATGTGATATTGTAATTAGTCTCAAGCTATATGGAAGAATGGAACTCGAAAAAAAACCGATAATATTGTATGTGTGTGTTTTGTTTCCCTATAGGATCCTGAACAGCTTTTAACTGGTGAAGGCAATGCTTCAGGAGTAGTGGATTCAAAGTTGGCGTTTTGAGTTCAAATTTGCAGAGTAAGCTATGATGTTTTATTTTGTTATAGGTTTTTAACTTTATAAATGGGTTTATTTGTAGGAGAAGTAGTAACAATTTAAAACTTGAATAGTGTTTGTGATGAAGATGAGTTTCAATCTATAAGATGAATTGTGTTCTTTGGGTTTTTTTTTTTTTCTAGATTGAGAGGAGATAAAAGTTGCATATCATTAGAATTTGCAAATTGTATTGTTTTATTGTGTGAATTAGATTGTGGAATGAGTTTCGACTTAGTGTGATTTGATTAGCAAACTTTTTTAATTGGATTTAGCAAGTGGTTGGGTTTGATTTCTGGTCTCCTAACAAAGTAGTAGAATTGACAACGGCTAATCTACTTGTTCCTTAGTAATCATTTATGCTATTTATAACTAATTTTATGGAATAGTATACTTATATTTAGGGCTGGTCATTAGGGGTGGAATTATTATCCGGATCCAAGATCCGATCGGAGATCCGCTCGGATTCGCTCCGAAAATTAGGATATCCGGANCGAAAATTAGGATATCCGGATCCGTCCGGATATTAAAATTTTTAGGTCCGGATATTCGGATCCGAATCCGAACTTATATATATTATATATATTTAATATATATATATATATATATTATGATGTTTAAATATATTTTTAAAATATAGATTATGTTACTTAAATAAAAATACTT